>WYDF02115430.1:0-10279 GCA_009867245.2 Adranes taylori
GACTTTGGACATTTTTAAGCGCAAAGGAGGTCGCGGACCTAAAAGTTTGAGAAACATTGCATTAGAGAACACTTGTCTATTTCAACAGTATTACTGCTATTTTGAAGATACCTACCTGGATATTATTGCCTCAAGTTTTTCCAACCGCTCCTCACAAAAAGGAAAGCTAGATTTCTTTTAATATCGATGGTCTATATATTAAAAGTTCATCTGGGATACATTCGAGACCGCTGGACATACCATTTCTCATAGTCTTTAAAACTTTCTCTATTAAGTCTTTGGTTATTATTATCTGCGTTCCTGGGGTTCTGTAAATAGTTGGTGACATTCCTGTTTACTATAGTCTGTTTTTGGTTAGTTCGTTTATGTAGTGCTCCAGGAACTGTTTCATGCTGATTGAGGACATGTTTGCTTTCTCTGCTTTATTTGATCTGAGTAATTTTATGAGTTTCCATGCTTCTGGTGAGCGTGTACCACCTAGAAACATGTTCATTTCGGAATACTTCCTATTCCACATTTCGTTTCTTCTTTCTTCACTCAGCATGCGTTTAAATTTAGACTTAAATTTAATTTTAAATTTAGAAATTTAGATAAAATTCCGTTTCATCCATTTTTTATCTTTAAAGATATTTTAGGATATTTTTGTATATTAATAATACTTTCGCTTTAATTAGCTCGTTTCTATATTTTGTATGGTCTTCAGGTGTTTTTGATATTAACCATTTTTGATATGCGTTTCGTTTTATGTTTTTCTGTTCTTCTAGTTCTGTAATCCATGACTCATTTTCATGTCATCTGTTGAATTCCATCACCCGTAACGCTTCAAATATTACGGTCTTTGTGGCGAGAACTATGTGTGACCGAAGTTCTTCTGGGGGCATTCTGAGATATTGGCTATCCAGTATTGCCCCTAGATGATTCTGGTATAAAAGTTTCACTCTCTTTTCTTTAAACAGTTATATTTTATATCTAGTGTTTTTTGTACTTTCTGTACCTTCTGTATCGTTTTCATTCAATGTTTCATTTTTGTTGTTTGAATATCCTAATTCAATTTTCGATTTTACCAAATAATTTTCATTACCGCACTTGACTCCTGTATAAGATCTTACGTCTTCAATTCTTTCG
This sequence comes from Adranes taylori, assembly GCA_009867245.2. Classification (NCBI taxonomy): domain Eukaryota; kingdom Metazoa; phylum Arthropoda; class Insecta; order Coleoptera; family Staphylinidae; genus Adranes; species Adranes taylori. The sequence goes on from WYDF02115430.1 coordinate 1,126, forward strand.
TTAGAGTCTTTTTTAACGATAACGTAGTCTCTGACAGATATCACTTGTCTTGTTAGTCTCTTGGTGTGAGGTGTATTTGTGGATGTCTTTATGATTGAAAAAGCCATTTGTAATTTTCACCTTATTACGAGATCATAAGTCGATCTACCTTTCGCCATTGTTGTTCACGGTAGCTTCTCAGAATTCTGTCTCCGACTATCTGTCTTTTCCTTTTTCGCCCAGTTCATCTATTTAGATCATCCAAAAGAATGATCTCCATCTGATTTCCTAAGCTATCTATAAGTTCGTTGAAGTTAGCGAAATATTGGCCTTTCTCTATTGCTGTTGAATCGTAGGTGCCTATAATTGCTATCCTGTGTCCAAGGTGACTCAGGTTCGTTCATTGATTGCTTCCCAATTTGTTATTTGTGGCTTGTACTTTTTTTCATTAGTATTGACACTCCTTCTACGTCAACTGCAGGTTTTTGGTACTCCACTATGTATGTGTACATATTTATCATATTGCCCGATTCCAGAGCCTTTTTTTGGTCTCTGTTAGGGCGATGCAGTCTGAGTTCAGTTTATCATTTCCCTGAGGCTATCTTGCATTATCTTGTACATTCCACGTCCCAAAATTCATATCCCTTTTCCATCGCTTTAGTCATCTACATAAGTTTTCGTCCGTGTTCCGAAACTCGTTACAAGGATTTTTTGCAATCTTTGAGTTTTACTAGTGATGGGCCGCAGGCTCTTCGCCTAAAGCCCCGAATCATGAAGGACCTGAGTAATTCCTTTTTTGATAATTTCTTCCTTTAGGCTTTGATGAACCAACGTCCAACGAAATTCTCCTTCTTCGCCTTCATAACCGGTGTGGTCTTCGCCCGTAACCTGGGCATGGGTAACGCGATATACCCCGCAATACTGAGTCTCTGTCAGAACTTATCCACCTACTTTTTGGGTACGGCCCACCCCTGCGATGTTGACGTTCCTGCTGAGAGTTACCCAAGTGTACCCAGATTAACCCGGCACAAAGTGGTCAGAGACATCTGACCACTTTGTGCCGGGTTAATATACGTGTATGGAAGTATAAAAGCGTTTATTAAGCTCCAAGTAAATGAAAATAACAGATTATATTTTGTGTAATATTAATATGTAAATGTAGGGTGTCGCATCGATTTCTGATTACTTCATAAACACTATTCTCAAAAAAGTTCAGAGAAGCGTATTCCCGTGGTCTCCATTCAATTATTTTCCTTTTCCATCTGCTCATTGTCGTTCATTGTAGCTAGGTGGCCAGCCCAGTTCCATTTGGGACTTGATATTCTTTCGATGGCATCTGAGACTCCACTTCTCCTTCTCACTTCCGTATTTGGGATTCTATCTCTTAAGTATACGCCTAGCACTATTCTCTCCATGCTTCTCAGCGCTACTCTTATTTTAGTGGCCGTTTGTTTTGTTAAAGTCAGTGTTTCGGCTTCCTATGTTAGTACGGGTAAAACGCACTGGTTGTAGACTTTTCTTTTGAGACACATGGGAATATCAGATCTTAGAACGTAGCTCAATTTTCCAAATGCTGCCCAGGTTAGACCTACTCTTCTGATTATTTCGCAGGTTTGATTGTCTATCCCCAGTCTAATTTCGTGGCCCAAGTACTTGTTTGATGTCTGAATTGTTGACTGGTAGACTTTCACTGATAACTAGGTTTGACATTAACTTTGTCTTGCCGATGTTGATGCTCAGCTTAACCTCTTTTGATGCCAGTTCTAACATACGTAACATTTCTATCGGTTGATTAAACTTGTCCGTAATTAGTACCAAGTCATCGGCGAAGCGTAGATGACCAAGCTTTTCGCCATTTATATTGATGCCCAGGTTTTCAACGTTAATGCCCTTGAACATGTACTCAGGTTACTGAATAATTTGGGGGAAATGACATCGCCTTGCCGCACACCCCGCTCGATTTTGAAATCGGGGGTGTCCTCATGAAGCCTAATGACAGCTTTTGCGCTCTCATAATTATGCCTAATAATGTTGATGTAATGATAATCGCTTTGCGAGGGCCTTAAGCACGCTATGATGGTCTAGAGTATCGAAGGCTTTCTCGTAGTCTACGAAAACGAGAACTAAAGGTTTATTGTATACTACGCATTGTTCAATGAGGATTTTTATTGTTTGGAGGTGGTCGTTGGTACCATAACCTTTACGGAACCCTGCCTGCTCGTTTGGATGAAAAGGTCAAATTTTGCTGTCATCTCTTTGTGATTATTCTCACAGGTATACCTGTGAGATCAGGCTAATTGGCCTGTAATTTTTTATTTGAGCAATATCGCCTTTCTTGTGCAGAAGTATTATGGTTGCCGCACTCCTCTGTTCAGGTGTTATAGTATCCCTTAAGCAAGCGTTGTATAGTTAGCACGGTATTTTTAGGAGCGGCGTTCCTCCCATTTTAATATTTTCACAGCTAATTTCATCGTCTCCCGGTGAGTTATTATGTTTCATGTTTTACAGGCTGTTATTAATTTCGTCTAGGGTGATGTCTGGGATATAATCTGATCCCTGATTTTGAACTTTGGGAATGTTTGTGTCGACCTCTGTTGTGGAATGTTTCTTATAAAGTTTCGCATAGAATCCTCTTACTATATTCAAGATGTCTGATTTGTTAGTCTGAGTTTGTCCAGTATTGTTGTCAATAATCATACTTATCTGTATTCTTCCTTCGGAAAGCTTTTCCCTAGTACTTTCATCCCCTTGTTTTCTTCTATTACCCTAGTTATTTCCTTTGTGTTGTGTGCTCTTACATCTCGTTGGATGGCTTTGGATATTTCTTTATTTAATACCCTTAAATGCGTGGCATTCTTAAGGTGTTTGTCTTCTAAATTTCTTCTAGTTACAACCAAATGGCACCTGCTTTCCACTTCCTTTATTGCTGTCGTTATCTCTGTTTATCTCCCTCGATATCTATTACCCCTTCTTTCGGCATTGTTGTTGATAGGCGTGAATTTGGTAGATGTGCATAGTAGTCTGTATTTTATGGTGATAGTGCCATCCTACATCCAGCTTTTCATTAGTTTCGACCTCTATTTTCTCGTATTCACTGAAATTTTTGCTCTGATGGCTCTATGATCACTTCCTACAGAAAATTTATTAAGGACGGTGACGTCCTATACTGCGTTTTTCCTCTTCGATAGTATTAGATCAATTTCATTTTTTATAGTATTAGATCAATTCAGCCCATGTCCATTTTCTCTGAGGTTTTTTTAAAGAAGCTGTTAATTGCATATTAGTGGTTCTGTATCAGGAAATCAATCAGAACCTGTCCCCTATGAGTTCTTGATCCAAACACATGGCTCCCCAGTGCTGTTTCGCTACCATTTTGTTTGTTCCCTATCTTGGCATTATAGTCTCCTATACTGAAAGTGTAATGAGCAGCAGACTAACAGAGCTATATTAATGTCGTCATAGAATTTTTCGACATCTTCGTCTGTCTGAGCTGATGTGGGGGCATAGACTTGAATATCTTTCAATGTATACCTACTACTTAAACTGAGTGTAATATAAGCTACTCTGGGACTTATGCGTTGAATCTGTAGGATATTTCGAATGTGTGCCTTGTGTATTAGGAAGCCCACTCCTCCTTTATTTATAAGATAAAGCCACATAATAGAGCAGGTGGCCTGATTGAAGTATTAGTTTTTTTTCTTCTGTTCTCTTGTGCTCACTGAATCCTAGTATGTCCCACTTCAGAAGTTTGAACTCCTCTTCTAGTTCTTGGATTTTAAAAGCTGTTGATAGAGTTCTGGTGTTATAAGTGATTATTTGCAGAGTTCGTCTTCTATGATAGCCTGGTCCACTCCAGGGAGTCTTAGCACCCTCTACCCGCGCTCTTAGCCTATCGCTACCTTGATAGGGGAGACGCAGATTGCCGGAGACTGAGAGTCTTATATCATCTGTGTTCATCATAATGGGGATTTGTAGCCATCATACCTAACACGCTGGCCAGTGAGGGTTGTTAAGGGGTCCAGAAAGGAGAGTTGGATTTCCTCAACTCTCGTCGAAATGGTTATCCCGCCGTGACTCGTTCGCCAGAGCCTCGTCAGTTATCCAGCAGGGTGTATCGGGTGACGAAGATTTCTCACCACTCGAGCAGGTGAAGTTGGCATTTGGGTTGGCATAATGAGTAGTAAAACATTATTATTAAAAACATTACAAAATAAAATTAAGGACGCAGCATTTTTTGTTTGATTTTTAATACAAGTAATCATTTCAATTAGTCTTAGACAAGAAAACATTTTATCTACTATTTTGTAAGTATGACAGCACTGCCAGGAATATATGACATTTAAGAATTAAGTAATAAAGAAAACAATTAGTCTTAGATGGGAACCAGCTTGCTCCATGCCTTTTCTACAGCGACGTATATAATAACCTATCGGGAAACAACTCGTACCCGGCCATTTAACGCTATCTTAAAGATAAAGCCTATGATCCCGATAAAAATTGGCAGGACTACCCGTTAAATTTTTCTGTGGAAAAAGTTGCCGGTTAACAATTGTTAGTTTATGTTTCCTTGAAAGCAATTTACGAAATCGCTGCAGAAGGGTGAACTCGCGAGCTGAAATGAGGCCCTGGCCTATTAGTTGATAGATATCTTCTATGTGATCCTATCATGGTAGTTTGGATGAAATGGTAGATTTATATCAACTAGTAGGTCAGAGCCTCGTTTCAGGTCGCAAGCTCACTCTCCCGCATTATTTCAATAGCTGATTTGAAAAAGCATGAACTAACAATTGTAAGCTGGTCAAGTTGGCAACTTTTTCCACAGAAAACTTTAACGGCCCTACATTATTACGATTACATATTTCTTGCATGAAAATTTTATTTAAAAATAAATATATTGATATTTATGTGAACCGTAAAGAAGCGATAGAATTTCTTTTTATATAATTGAATTCCCCAATGATATGTCACTGTAGAGGAATATGAATTGTAATATTAAACATGCCGAGCATTCAAAGAAAACGAAGAAGCAGTCAAATGAAATGAAGCAACAAAGGAGATGGGAGAGTGCGCGTAAAAATTTATGACATTAATAGATTATCATAACAATCATCTGATAAAGAGCTGATATGCTAATAAAGTAGCACTGTTTAATTCCAACGGGCGCAGAACGCACAGTCGAATGTTATAATTCGAGAAACGACCTGAGAACGGTCTCCATATAATTAATGCACTTCCCACATGAAGAAACCAGCAATACGTGCTTACTGAATAAGCTGGAACTATACGATACATTGTTCAATGTACGAAGTAAATGAAATAATAAGGAAATATCCACAAATTTTATAAAGTATTAAATATATGTTTCGTAATGAAGCAAAACTTAACACAAACTCAATTTTTGCCTTTGATTCTACGTACATAGTACGTATAGATATATGTCAGGGAGTTTACAAGAAAAAGGACAAGCAATCTTGGGATTAATATGACCTTGATATCTCGGTTCTTATGAGAACTGAAAAAATCAAACATATAAAACTATGAGAGATCAATTTTGTCATTAGTAGCAATTGAATATATTGAGCTGATTTTAATCAATAAACATTTTTTTTAAACATTTTAGTAACATAATGTATATTTTTATACATTTTGATAGTACTTGTAATTCTCTTTAAAATGATGCGAAACATAATTAGTCCAGTTCTAGTGGTTCTAAAGATATAGCCCTAATATCTTAAAAGCACTTCATTGCTTACCATGGTAACCGGAAGCCAGCATCTAAATACGCATAATACTTGAACAATAATAGACAAGAACTAACTTATAGGAAAAATATTTTATGTTTTTATAAATCTATAAGATGGTTCTCCTGTAATTTAATAAATGTTGCTATCATTGGCGCGTCAAAATTATAATTATGGGAAAAGTTCAAACAAATCACATAACTATTACACGGGAATTATATTTTTTTATTTTTAAGTATAATTTAGATTTTGAATAAAATGGCGGTTTGAACTTGATTGATCACCTCCCCTAAAATCTCTACTGATTAGTATTTTAGAAAAAGCATTTAACTAAATGTTTGAATACAAGTAATGTCTACTATTTTAATGTTGTCCAACTGAAAGACATGCTAAGTAGGCTTTTCTAGTATGGTAACAGCTATAGATTGGCGTTTCTGCTGCTATAGAAGTGAACGTGCAGGCAAGCAACAGAATGGTACGTTTCTATCAAGCGTCATCAGTTCAAGCCTTACAAACTATTCATAGTAGAGGGGCTAAACCCAACCGACGAACTAAAACTGCAGCAAAAATTCTGGTACGATGTGTAGCATGACTAGAAATTGATGATTTTTGCAACAGACTAGTTTTGGGTGACGAAGCCACATTTTTCTTAAATGGCAAAAGAAGCTGCGTTCAAAACTTGAGACACGCAACACTTGTACGTCATATTGGAACATAAATGGGATTTACCAAAACTAAACATTTTTAGGGCATTATTAAATTCCAAGGACTATAAATTGAAGCGTTCTAGTAAGGCCCTAGTAATGCTCCTCCTCTGTAAAGCCTTTGCTCATCTTGCACATATGTTTGTAGATATTTGTATATCATCGTGTTGATAAGAATGTAAACAAATATTTTGAGGCTATGGTATTTTTAATTAAAAAACTTTAACGAAAGGTGTATGTTACTAGCGTTCTTTAAGTAAGTAGATTTATATTGGTAGTTCCGAAAGTTACTAGATTTTAATGCAAAAGTTTGTAGACGCTAAAAAACTAACTAGATACTACTAGGGTCAATATAAGAGATAATGATCGAAAATTCTACTAGGACTATACAAAACGATTGTAAATTAAAAATTGACAGTTCGTTGAATTTGACAAGCTGGAGGACATTAAAATATCGAATATGGAGGAACCAGTTGTTTCTTTGTCAAGAAATGTCTAAGTAGGATTGACTGAGTCTCCAGATGTTATTTAAATAACTATTGGTCCAATAGAAAGAAGATGTATAAAATTTATACATTCGTGCTGGTATACAAGTTAAATTGAAATTTTATTTATTACAAGTCGTTTGAAAATATATATATCAAAGTTTCTGTAACCCGTTTTAATTTAGTGTTGTAAATAGAATATGAAACAGTATCTAGGCCCGGCCATGCTGCGCTGTGGCTCAGTCTGATTTGAAATGAACCTCAATATAATATCAAATGGCCAGAGGAATAACTTGATTGCCGCGACAAGTGATATGCCTAATAAAATTTCGAGAATATGTGTTCCCACATTCCCGCAGTACAGCCCCGCGCCTTTACCGCGGCCAACGATATGACCTAACAAAATTTCAAGAATATGTGTTCCCGTATTCCCGCATTACGGCCCTGACTAAAGTGGTCAGTGGCTGCGGCTTCGCCGCGACCAAGGATATGGCCTAACAATATTTCAAGAACATATGGTCCCGTATCTCCGTTCCCATGTTCCTGTGTTCTCGCTTTAAGTATATAAAAACAACGTTTTGTAAAAATTTCAAAAACATGTGTTCCCGAATTCTCGTGTTCCGGTATTTCCGATCTACACCAATTAACCAATCACCCGCAATGCTATGTTAAAATTTTATTGACATCGGTTCAGAAAATTTTATTGACATCGGTTCAGCGGTTTAGAAGCCCATTCATTGCATACATACATTCCCGGATTCCCGTATTTCAGAACTACACCAAGTAGGATTACCCGCTATACTATGCTAAAGGTTTCTTAAAAATTTGATAGAAATCGGTTGAGCGGATTAGGAGCCCATAGGTAACATACATCCATTCATCCTCTGTTATATATATATTGTAAGTTGTTTTTATAACGTGATCCATAATGTTTTATTAAGTTAATTTATTACGTACCGGTTCATTAAATTCTCCAAACTCGTATTGTCCGCGATATATTTCGGACTTAAAAGTCCATCCTCTGGCAGTCCGCGTCGATTGTTGTTTCTATTGTTTGAGTATGATTGACATATGTTTGAGGTGTGATTGACGTTTCTAACTGCCGATTGTGTTCTTTTTCTTCCAGTGTTGTCATGTTAATATTATTAATATTGTTTTATCTTGTTTGTTTTATTGGTAGTTGGTTATGGTAGTTACAAAACTTAGAACAATATATCATAGATACAAAAATACTTAAATGGATACGATACGTAGACGACATCTTATGTAGAATGGAAGACGAATATAAACATTAATACTACCATTATAGAAAACATAATAAACAAAATAACATCATAAGGTCACATTCAAATCATTCACAATAACACAAAAAAAAACTACATTAATATCATCATTCCACAGACTAAAAACAATACCAACAACACATGAAAATAATAATAAAGAAAAACATAAAATAATAGAAATAGGTAAAAACAACGGATACTCCACAAGAAATAACAAACATTTACAATAGAGTAATGAAAACAAACGACAATACAATGCAAGTAAAATGAAACATTTTGCCACAAGGACACATACAAAATAGCGAATGAAACCATTCAGCTTAAACATAACTTAGAGAACCAAAAATAATGTTATAAATCGACTGCATCATAAAGTAAGCTACACTGATAAATACAAACAAATCGGAATATATAAACTCACATGTTACCAAGCAATAAAATACACATAGGGAAAACAATCAGGAACTTCAGGACAAGATATAGAGAGCAGCAATACGCACTCAGGAGACTGGACATATATCAATCCCATTTCGCAAACCATCTACTCAACAACGACCATCCAAATAAAACAATAGACGAAACAATGACCATCATAAATTGGAATCAGAAAAATTTCGACATCAAAGAAAACATTGAAATATCTAAGCACAAAATAAACCAGAACATATTAAACAAACAAATTCAATGCAAATTCAACAGCCTATTACACCCACTTATAATATAACATAAAACACAAAACTAACTACAAATAAAACAAACAAGATAACACAATATGACTGGAACAAAAAAGGACACAATCGGAAGTTAGAAACGTCAATCACACGTCAAACATATGTCAATAACACTGAAACATTAGTAACAATAAACGACGCGATCACCAGAGGATGGGCTTTTAAGTCCGAAATATATCGCGGATAATACGAGTTTGGAAAGTTTAGTGAACCGGTACTAATAAATTTACT
>WYDF02115441.1:0-10278 GCA_009867245.2 Adranes taylori
GAACAAATGATTTTATATGATTTTTTAGCACATATAAAATCATTTGTTCTTTGAAAACTCATGGCTTGTTAGTGTAGTGGACTAAACAACCGACTGGAAATCGGGAGAGCGGGGGTCGATTCCCGGATGAGCTACAATGTTTTCAGAGATACAATTGATCATATTGATTTCAAATTTACATATTATTACACCGATGTACCCATACCTCATGAATTATATATATATATATAATTTATTCTGGTTTCAATAAGCTTGAGAAATGATTTTATTGAGTAGTCATCTTATTAAGATTTTACATACGATCACCAGATGGCGCTATTGAAATGTGTCATTACTATTTTCGTAAAACTTCGGTCATCTCTAATATTTTGTGTTCCTTTCCTTATAAACTCGATGTTCCGTCTGGGTTTGTTATTCTCATTTATAATCTCATTTTAAACACTCATTTATCACATGATCCTCCTAAGTTTTGTTATTCCTGGATGGGCCTTCCTCGGGGTCCGTGCTGGGTCCAATCCTTTTTAACTTATTTATTAGTAATCTACCAAATCTATGCACTTCCTCTAAATTTCTAATGTATGCGAACGCTATTAATTTATATTGTAATGGTTAGGGCAGGTCAGCCGCATTGAATCTTCAAAAAGATTTTAACCAAATAACCTCCAGAAATGCGGTTAAGTTCTTGAGTATTTGGTAGGACAGTAAGTCACTAAGTTAAAATTTGATGATCACATCAATTATCTGATTAAAAACGGTGCTGCAAGACTTAACATCCTAACATCTTTATCTTCTAACTATTCGGTAGTAGAACCTAAAGTTTTTTTATTTTTTACAAGGCATTCATAGGATCCAAACTGGATTATTGCTCGATTGTAGTAAAGACTTATTTAATAATATTTGTAGGATTCAATAATACTCAGCTACTATTATTTGGGTTAATGAAATCTTCTCCCACTGAAGCCATCTCAGTGGAAGCAGAACAAACACTTTTATATCTAAGATACTCATTTCTGAGTTCCAAATACATCCTGATGTCAATTCCTCCTTAGTTCAAAAATTCCTTTTCGTTGCGGATTTTTTATCTACTCATTCGTTTAGAAAAACTAAATCTTACCATATATTCCTACAATCTACTATGAGAATCAACCAAATTATTAATCATATTCAATTAGGGATAACATTTCCGTGTTACGATATTCCAAATTCCAATATCTTTAGGTTTAACATTAGATTCTTTACATTCAGTCTACAAAGGTCTTTAAGAATGATACTTATCTCAATCAAATGGAGTTCGATACAGATTGATCTGCTATTGAGGACTTACATTCATATACTTTGGAAATTTTCTATCCGCAGATAGGTTTGAATCACTCAATGAAACTTGCGAGTGGCTGCATATTTTTATGCGGAAACAATGACTCTGCTAATGTGCGTTCCATTAATTATTCTAATGGGGTATAACTTTTCCGTTATTCTCTTGAATCCTCTGACTGTTTGAATCAGGTTGAATAACGCTAGCTTTAAAAATAATTCTTGTCGGATAAAGAATGCGACTCGAGAGAAGGTTACATGGGCTCTGGATAATGACTTAATCATAAAATTCTGCTCGGATCTCAGGAAATGAAACATGGGACACATCTACAAAGGGACCTGACGATCAATCTACTGTATCTATTAAATTTCACTACTCGGTCCTAATTCCAATATTTATAAAAGAATTACTCTCTCTTTGGCATTCAGCCTATTCGGATCTAGCTATCTGTTCTGGAAGAAATTACTTAGCAATAGCTTTCCTACGGTTCCAAACTTTCCGTGGTTTATCAATTTTGATATAACGTCTAGAAAAATTATTTGAATCATTATACAGCTAAGATTGGGTCAAAGTTGTTTCCCGGATCATCTCTTCCGTGTTGAGGTCAAAGGTGATCCCTTTTGCCTTTGTGATTTTTTTGGAGACTTCAGAGATTTTTTTCTTGATTGTCCTGTCAATGCCACTAATATCAAGAATTTTCATAATTTTTTATTGTGTAAGTTATAACCGTCCTTCATAACTTACACAATCTTGTAAAGTCGCATCAGATACTTTAATTCGTTTAAATTCAATATTATAAAATGTGAGGAGTTTTAATTGTACTGACTACACATAGCCCTACCTTAGACGCTAACAACAGCAGCAGCACTACAGCTACGTTTTGCTTGGGACTGAACTTAACGGGTATATACAAACGAAATATGCTTATACAGTACGAGGAACAAACATACTCTATATAATATTATCACGCTCTCTGTTCCGTTTGGATTTTTCAATTTCGGGCGGGGCGAGTGTAACTCGGCAAAAGTGCTTAACTTATTTCTATTTTCTTGTACAATATAACGAAAAATTAAACTACTTATATTAAGTTTATTCTATTGAATAGTTCCCCACATAATAGAAGTTTAGTCAAGTTCAATAATAGTTTCAAGTCAAGTTCAATAATCAAGTTCAATGGATCATTGTAATTTGAATACTAATTGAATTTAGCGTTCTTTTACATATTAAAATCTCAGGGTCGAAAGTCTTGTGGTAAATGGGAGAGAGGGGCAAGTGGTAAATGGAAAAAAAAAGTTTTAATTTCTCATTCTACTATATCCACTTAACGTACTTTCAATTCTTAATAGTCATATAAATCATTCAAATGGATAAATTCTATGAAATGTTGCAATTCTTTAGCATTGTCGATAACAATTTAATTATTTATGGATGTTTAAATGTATTGCATTATTTAATAGGTGTAATATTAAACTAACTTCATCATTAGTATGTAAATTAAACGTTTCAAAGGAGAACAATTGTAGCGTACTAATATTACGCTAACTAGCGTAATATTAAGTATTCTTATATGTCATTATTGATTGTAGCTACGAATTATTAGATCAACTGAGATTTTCAAATAGAGGGTGAAAACAGAAATAGGTCATTATGTAAACATGAGTACCTGTCAGAGCTGCCATCACTTATTGATTTACGCCGTGAATTATTGGCGCGATAACTACTAGATCAGCGGAGCTTTGCAGATGGTGGGTGAGAAGTAGAAAAGGGTATGCAGTAGCGTAAGACTGTAAGAAGCCGCTTCTTCTAGGGCACGGTTTAGGCGCGATTTTGCACCTCTGAAATGGAGTTAAATAGTACAAATGTCTGCTGTGAGTGGCTTTTCGGCGGCTGTAGTAAAAAAGGAAATTGAGTACAGGATATAATAGCAATAGTTTAAGGGAAAGGCAATTAGAGGAGGAAGTTGTAGAAACTACAGGGACAACTATTGGCAAGTAGCTTGCGGTTGCAAACGAGTATAGGGGAAGCAATTGATATAAAAAGAGTTTTTTAGACCGCTACGGCAGTCGATGGTTGAATTTCTTACTTCAAAAATTAACGTAAAAAAAGTATATTCTTATAATGCCTACAGCTCAAATCTAAGTCTCATTGCGTTATTATTTATTGATTAGATTGAAAATCTCATTTCGTTCTGAATTCATTTTTGTACTAATTGCCATTCTAAGGTAAAAATTATAAACTAATGAACTTTGGAATTTCCTTCAGTGTTGCACAAAAACGCACCTCTACTTTTGCGTATATGAACAAATAATTTGCATTTATAAACAATTTTTTTGATGAAAATTGTTTACAGGCATTTTCTCATATTTTTTTTAAATCTCAAATAGATCAAATATACAAAAAAATTAAGGTTGACTTAATATATAACATATAACTAGACTTATTACATAACACTCGTATAAATAATACAGTGGTGGCTTTAATTTGCTTTTAACTATGCAAATGTGTTAATCACACCAAGAATTTTTCACGATTTCTTGCTCCTGTTTTGCGCGCAACTATTTTGCATTGCAATTATTGTAACTAGAGAAGGATTTGCATATCAAAAGTAATGAAGTACAAATTTACATAATTAGTTGTATGTGGCGTATTATATTTTACAAAGCATTTAGAAATTATTTATAAGATTTTAAAATCATTCATACATGATTGGAAAAAAAATTGTAAAGTGAATGAATTTAAATCAAACGCAAAGGAATTTAGCGTAAGTAGTAAAAAAGAAAATCTAAAAAGAACGCGCAATGATATTGAATAATAGTGTACTGAGCTGAATAATATTGATCTATATACTATTAAAATATTCAACTAAAAAATACACTAAGAAATGGATATTATATGTGTATTTCAAAGCGCTTGACGTTGAAAATATTTTCTTAAATTAAATAATAGTTTTAGACGCATACTTAGAGTCCGTCCTCTAAATATTGGACAAATTTGCATCAAAATCAAAAAATGATCTAAATCTTTACATATTCGTTATATATTCTTTATTAACTTTTGGGCAAACCGCTTTTGAGCTATAGTTCTTGGGCCCGCTACTAATAAATTCAGTAATATAACTAGCAGGGCCATACGTTTCAAGTTCATCTGTCATATCTCCGATACACTATCCAGTTGGTGGATGGTATGCACCTTCTTGCTATACATAATCGCAGAATCTGTATCATAATACAATACTCAATCTCCAAGTTGTTCCAGATATGAATAGAGTTTAAGACATGCCTGCGTAGTGATATACGACGCAATACAGACATTAATAGTGGAAAAAAAACAGCCCCGTTTAATACAGGGCTGAAAAGTGGTTGGTAAAGTTCTTGTGGTTGATTTATAATAGCTCCTTTTGGTTGGTTCTCTCTCTGTCCGAATTTACCCTAGTACGAATTGAGAATGAATTTAGCTAAAGACTTTTTAAATATATGTATTCTCTTTTGACTTTAAATTCCCATCAAATTCAGTCTAAATTAGTGATGCGAATTCTGGTTCTACACTCGGAACGCGACGAAGAACCTTTTCCTTCCAATATAATACTGCGATAAAATATCGTTCTCGGTTCCATCTAAAACGCAATAAATCTAGCCTTAAAGTGATAATCAGAAAAATATCTCCTATATAAACAATAAATATAGTTTTTTTATGTACAATAAAATGTATATTTAATAAAATATTGTATCGTTTCCAAATATTCTCTATTCATTTTAAAATTCAAATAATTCTCAAATTTATGAAAGAAACTATAAAATTTTAAAAAATACCTAGAAGAAACAAGTAAATTAATTGCGTGTTTAAACGACGATTTGTATAAGTTGCCTCCGTATAAATCAAAACGATTTACATTCATCAACGTTTAGCCCAACAATGCAGAACAATAATTTGCTCTCCTTGCAAGCGTTTGGTAATTTATGTATCTTGTTCTGTTAGAAACCATTACTGTATTTATTAGTATCTAAATCATCGTCGCTTTGTATCCAACGCGTTATGCAGGTCGGGGCGATATGAAAAATCGGTGCGCTATGCGGTTGATATAGTAAAATCCATCTTCTTGCTTGCGATATGTAGTAACAATTGTAGTATTGTCGGCAAATTGTAGAACTTTAGTATTCTTGTCTTCATCAAAAGATGCTACTGACGAAGATATTTATACGAAGTGAACCTTCCTTTGCCATTCTTCTTGATGACTTTGCCAAAGCAAGTTTTATCTGGGATGTTCTGTTTGTTAGTAATGACTGAATGCTTTTGTGTAGTTCAATTGGAAACTTGTAAGCCCATACCTTTTAGATGAGAATACCTTTCTCCTTCCACACTCGGTCAATGGTTTTTCCCACATAGATTAGTGCTGTGTACGATGTGAATTTTTTTTTCCCGTCATGCCAAATTGGCGGTTTGTTGGATCCGAAAAGCCAAATTGCCATCTTGGAAGGATGTTATTGTTTTCAGAGAATTCATACTTCCTTTTCTTGAGTATAATTTCAGCTATTTTGGCCAGACTATTGATAAGGATAATTGGCCTTCCACGCGTATCTAATCAAACATTCTCTTGATGCTTCCATGAAGAGAAAAAAAATTGCTAGTGCGTTCGAAGTAGAAACCTTTTTCTATTTATTATTAAGTTAATTCTCAATGAACTATGGAAAAGGAGATGGCGGAATAAATTTATAAAACGTAATTCATGTGTTATAAGGTGCCAAATGGGAACAGGTTCTAGTGCGTAATGGGTCGGTGAGTTATGAAAACTCGGTGTGGTATGCTAATGGTCAGTGCGGTAAGCTCCAATCACTAATCGTGTTGTTGTTCATGCATATTATCTGCTGGAACCACAAAGATCAATGAACCGTGCATCTGCATATTTTTGGCTGCGTATCCCTCTCGGCCTATGCTTGTCTTGACTATGCGAGCTGTGTGGAAATGTGTAACTGTGTACAAAAGATGTATGCAGCATGTTGGAAATGTGGCGTTAGGGGACTGTTATATGACGTTCCCAATGGATTTGTTTTTTGTTCTTGTACTTATTCGAAGTTTTAGATTACATATCCTTAGATGTCCTCTTTCTCGGATTTTCCTAGGCTTGTGATCATTTCTGCCCTCGTGCTTGTTGCGAGTTCCTGAATTACAGCCGCCTTTAGTGCCTCGTTAATTTCGATATTTTTGATGTATCATGGCGCGTCGAGTCATTTTCTCATAATTTGATTTGTTGTGAAAATTATATCCCAGATATCTGACCGTCTTTTTGATTTTAATTTGTCTTCCTTGGAAATTCACTAGGGTCTTGATTTTGGTCCTTTTGCGTATTTTTATAATTTTTGTTTCTTTCGGGTTGATCCAAATTTTCCAGATTTATAGAATATTAAGATGCAGATTTTAACGTCTTTCTAGAGCTTTCCTTGCCACTGTAGGGTTGTGGTATATAGTGACAATTGTCGTATCGTCGGACTTTAGTGCTTTTCTCGTCATTAAAAGACCTCTCTTCATTGCTGACGAAGATATTGAAAATCACTAGACAAAGAAGGGAATCATGACGTAAACCTTCCTTTGCCATTCTTACTGATAATTTTACCGATCCAAATTTTATCTGAGATGTTCTATTTGTTAGGAATGATTGAATAGTTTTGATCAGTTCAATTGGAAACTTGTACACCAATATCTTAAGTATGAGACCATTCTTCCACACTCGGTCAGAGGTTTCTTCCACATCCATGTACGATGTTAAGTTTTTTGTATTTCGTCAAGCCCAATTTGCCGTTTGTTGAATTGCAGCTAGCTAGCTATAAAATCCAAGTTGATGTAGTGGAAGGATGTTATTGTTTTCAGCGAATTCTTGAATCCTTTCTTTGAATACAATTTCAACTATTTTTGCCCAGCCATTCGCTTGCTGCTTCCATGAAGGTAATAAACTATGCTAGTGCGTTCAAAATAGAAACCTTTATCTATTAATTATTAAGTTACAATTCAATGAACTATCGAAAAAGTGACTGCGAAAAAATGAAAAAAAAATTATAAAAAGTAATTCATGTTTTTTAAATGCCAACTGGGAACAAGTTCTTATGAAATGACATCGCGGTACATCACGTTCCAAATATATACCGCGATATAGAACTGAACGTTCTTTAAAAAACAATACATCACTAGTCTAAAGTTTTACCAGAACTAGTTAAAATACATCAGTAGTCTAAATTATCTACCTCAAATGCCAATAAGTTTATTGAGATTGTTGAAAGTTTATTCAGAATACCTCTAAATTAAAATTATTTTTTGATTAAAGATTTAAGTCTGAAATACCATTTAAATATATTGAATTACTTAAATTTTGCTTAGTAATAAATTCATGAATTTTAACGCTGTGTTCAAATTTAGGTTATGAAGCAAATTTATTACTCAACTAATAATTTACAATAAGACAAATGCATCTTCTAAATATTGAATGGAAACACAAGCCGATTATAGAATTAGAAATATGGAATTATATATTTATCTCTAGTTAAATATTTAAAAAATATATTAAACCATTGCGAATTTCTAATCAACTATCAACAATCATGACAAGATATATTTGACAACGTAGCTCTATTCAACAACTTCCACATTACATCAACTGATAGAATACACCGAAGACGTTGGCGGCTATGGCATTTAACGCTACCCGCTAACAACGGCGGTCGCTAAGCAACCCACCGCTTACTCTTCCCATTGCCTTTTATCTTGCCTCGCCTTGCGCGCCAGAAGCTTTGATGTCTTCATAAAACGCCATACGTTGCGGTTGTCTATAACCGGATTGCCGCTGAACCCGAAGGTGCACTTATATACACGCTTTTGCTATTCAACCGCCGGCCGCCGGCGCGTCATCTTCCGCGTTTGCTCCACACCGGTCGGTAGTGTAATGATACGTTCCATACAAGAATCAGCGTTTGTAGAAGAAGGGTAGACGAGGGCGAAACGCGTATAGAAGCATATTTGGTGAGCGGTGATTGGTGCTTTAGCCATATTATGAGCGTGGCGGTTTATGTCCTTGTAATGTGAGCGTTACGTTACGGGAATTATTTGCTTTGGTCTTGTTTCGTTGCGTTTCCACCATGTTTCACTTTTGTTTCGAATCTTGCGTTTAGGTTTGTTTACCTGATGACATGTCGATTATTAACCCAATACAATTTGCAAACGTTCCAGTCTTGATATGGAATAAGCTTTTTCAAATAACATTTGTTTCAGAGATAAAGCAAGCTGAACCATTTCATTTAAAATTTGAAGCAAACATATTCAAATGCACGTAGTATTATGAAATTGTCTTGGTATCTCTTAATTTTGTTAGACTTAGAAAAAGAAAATTACAAAAGAAAGCTCACTGAAAATCCGTTGCGCTTTTTGGAAGACATTTAACAAAATGAATGTGTTGAATAAAGGAGAATAAATTCTAGATGAATTAATATTGCTTGTAGATTATAGAAGCAGAAATAAACTGCAGAACAGCACAAAATGTATTAGAAAACATATTTTAAAATGCAGTGGCGTGACTAAAACTTCACAAAAGGGGAAGCTGTAGAGTTAAACACAACCACAGACAAAATTTTTGTTGCAAAAGAAGTATAAGAAAATGTTACTTAAAATGAAGTGTCATACGTCAATTTACTTCTATAAACTCATTCATAAAAACTTTTTTCACAAGAATCGTCTTGCACTAAGTCCCATACAATCGATATGAATTCCAACGAAACATTCTGCGTTGGGATCTAGATTATTGTCCTCTAGAACTCCTAATGAAACTTTTGATTCGTTTAAGCACGAAAAAGGAACGTTTTGTACATGCTCTTGTGGCGGAAATAAGGTAGTGCGTGTCAATTCGCATTTGCTTACCTATGTATTATTTGTAGGTAAGCTACAAATAATACATAGGTAAGCAAATGCTAAAGAAAAGAAACTAAAGAAAATTGTTGTTTTTCAGAAATAAGTTAGAAGATAAAATAGAAATTAAGAAAAAATGAAACAGCTCCTAGCGGTAGTCGAATCCTCGACGTCTCGAGTGGAATCTAATTACTTTAACCTCTGCTAATATCTTTTATTACCTTGCATATTCTTAAATAGCAAAACGACCCTCATCTCTCAAGTGCCCTAGATATTATGTGTATTCTGTCTGTTTACAGCTTACAGCAGACTATTTTTAGTTTGATATTCAAACGACATTATACGTGAAAATAAAAGATTTTTGTATTGATGCGATATTTGTATTCTTTATACATATACATATCAGTTTGGAACTAATTTTGTGTTTATATACTTTATAATATAACAGTAAAACCGCTTACATTTTATTACAAAATATTCTTGTTATCGATGTTCAGATATAAAACACTATACTCGCGATAAGCTTTTTTTGTCATTAAATATAGATTAATGCATGATGTGCACCCTTGCTCTAACCACAGCGAATAGTTGAAATAATTTTGCTCCTATTTAATTTTCTAATATTTCAGCAATTTTGACAACTCTACTATCAGTTCTAGTGCTTCCATGTCACATCGCCAATTTTTATTTGACACATAATAAGGTGAATCACCTACTTTACTAAGTAACTTATTATGTTCAATTTCCATTCTATCTTTCGACTTTTCGAACCTTGAGCCCAAACTTCCGCTCCATACATTAATTGAGGAATCAACAAACAATTCAAAATTCTTTCCCCTGCACATTTTTATGTTACTGTCATATCTTAAAACATAATATAATTTACCAGCAGATTTTTGGGCACCTGTACGCTTAATATCTTTGGTGAAATTTCTTATTTATAATTGTGTAAAATTGTATTTCTTATTGGTGAAAAAACTTATTTCGGTACGCCACTGGTAAAACAGAAGAGATTATATTTGCATACCAAATAACATTGTTTAAGCATCGTCATCCAAAGCTGGGTAAAACCCAAAACTTTA
>WYDF02115452.1:0-10278 GCA_009867245.2 Adranes taylori
TAATATTGAAAACGTTTGTAATGAAAAGTTAGTTTCATTTATTATACAATTTTTGCTCACCTGTCTACAACAATTTTTATACATTAGATATTATACAAAAAGGTTTATTTTTCATATAATATATACAAAGATCCAAGATTAATTTCTCCATTGGTTAGAACATTGTTTTCAACGTTTAGAGCATTTTTCTTTAATAGAGACGAGCGGGATAGTTTTTATCTGATAATTCAGTTCTTCCCACTCTTTCATGTTTCACAGTATAAGGTTTGCTACGACTAAATCGGGTTTAGCAAAACTAGATTTAGGACAACTTATTAGAGAAAATTTACAACATTTACAAAACCGATTCACTGAAACTAGACTGAGTAGCGTACGACGTTTTAAATAATATTATGACTTTTACGAGTACAAAAATTATTATATTAACATTTAGTCCATTTGATGACCAATGAAATAATTTTATTTCTTTTAGTTCAAAGATTTGGATCATCAGAAATATATGGAGCCTTAACAGGATGTACATCAGAAATCCTGTTTTAAACCAACAAAACTATCGATATTATTTCAAATGAAACACAATTACAATAACAAAATGTGAAAAAATACATTTTATATTAAAAATACAATAAGAATTTACGATGTTATTATATAGAATATTGCCACGCACGGAAAAATAATGTGTTGAATTAAATGTGATTTGCTAGAAGCATGTTACATTTAGGTTCAATAATTACATCCAATAAATTGAAAATGGATTCAAATTATATTATATTTAAATAAATCTAAGTTCTGAGAATTCTAAACACAAGTATTCAACAAGGATTGCACCTGCATCCGGGTCATCATCGTACGATTGTACGCAGTAGAATTAGGAGGCTCCAGGCTAGCGAAGATTCTGGGATGTCTAGAAAAGACCATTTCGAGCGTTGGCTCGGGGCATTAAAAATTAGTTAGCCATAGATTGTTTTATTAAGCAGACTCTATTTAAAGTCAGTAATCATGATGCTGCAATGTGACACGCGAATGTAAGATTTTATAGACATCCCAGAATCTTTCGTCACGTCACATCCGAGGAGCACAATTCCCAAATTGCGTCCAATGATGTTAGATTGCGAGGATGTTTTTTATATGGAATTCTCTGGGAAGAAACTGCTTCTGACGGGTCCGCTGGCCCAGTGAAACTTTGCGTGACTCGATGGACGTGCCCTGGAGGAAATTTCTGCTGGAAAATTTTAGGTAGGTTTGAATTTAGACCAATAGAAAATTTCAAAGTTGCATTGCTTTTGTGACCGATATTTATGACAATGCAAATGGTGGTAGTTTCCAAACGATGGTGTATACCTTTATGAGGTTAAAATCTTAGAAACATTGCATTGACAATGCCTCTGCTATAATGCGTGGAACTAATGTCCAATCGGATTCGTCGAAAGCACAAAGAGGTGCAAAGTATAACTGTTTTTGGAAAATGAGTAGTGGAAATTCGTTTTATTGAAATTTCGTTAAACGCTTTTTCAGTAAAAAGAAATAATCAAAATAATAAATTACCTTCATAAAAAGAAAGATATACAGAAATATCCTACATGTTTGTGGTAAGGGTGCCGACGTTTCTCCAATAGCAACCGGTGTGTTCTCTAGTTTTAGGCGCGCAAGTGTCGGAACGATTGAAGATATTTTCCTATACGTGTCGGCAAATCCTTTCACAATGCTTCTGCGTTGAGCGGAACGTTTGAGAAGTTTCACGGAATATGAGATTCTATTTTAAGCGTATTAAAGCTTCATAATATTAATTTATATTAATATTATTTGTTCATTAACCGTTATTGCATTGGTTTATTGATTTCTTAAATTATATTTCTTAAATTATTATATTTGATTAGTCAATTTATATTACATTAAAGGAATACTCATTGAATTGATGAATCATTAGAGAATTGCTTATTGCAGTGATTAATTAACTGAATTAATGGATATCAGTGTGAAAAAAAATTGTTTAGAAATAATAGATCGGTTAAATATCTTGTGGTATTTTATTTGTAGTTTATTTATTTAATTGATGAGCCGAACTTATTTTATTAAAGTCGCTTCTTTGGCTATAATCCATAATTATTGTCTAATTAAAGTGTATAGCTATGTAGCATATTTCTCAAATCCCAATTAAACATTTATTAATTCAGACTACGCCCTAATAAACCTTTAAATCACCTCTACCATTTCGATTTCGGTTAGATTGGATGGATTTTAATCATTTTATATCAGATATATAAACATTACGTGTGCTTTTAAGACGGAATGATTAATTGTTTTTATAACAAATGTAGTCAACGACATATGTGGACGTTCTTACGTGAAGTGAATGTACGAACTAATTCAATTCCAATATTTTGAACTCCCATCGAGTCTCTAATTGGGCCCAGTTCTGAATTGTATATGAACTATATTTAAGTGTTATTTATTTTATAAGTGATAGTACTTGTTTAATTACTTAATTTTTAAACCCTGAATTAAATACATATATTCTACTAAAACGAGGATATCGCATGACAACCGTTACAGTTAACTAGAAATTAATTACGCGACCCCAATTTAGAGAATAATATGTAAAAATAGCAATGAAAAATCAGAAGAGAAAAAAAAAAGGAACAGTGGTGCAACAACAAGAAAAGGAGCAACAACAAGAAAAGGTGCAACAACAAGAAATACTTCAAACCGATAATTTAGGTGGCGTTTCAATGTTCGTCATTTCGATTCCGAAAATTTTTGGTATTGAATTACTTCTTGCTAAAAGTAACGATTTATTAAAATTAAGGGATTTAACAGGGAAATAAAATATTGTAACAATGGCCGATTCTTTTGATCAATAATTAGCTACTAGTCTTATACCTAGTATGAATGGAAATGAGGAAGTTTTAAAAAAGTATATAGATGCTGTTTCATTATACGATAGTATGTTAAAGGAAGAGAGTAAGAAATTATGGACGAATTTTGTTTTTAAATGTAGATTAACAGAAAATTCGAAGTTACTAATGAAAGAAGTTTATGTCTCTAATTTAGAATTAGTAACTGATTTAAAATATTATTTCTTTCATAAGGAGAGTGTGTCTGATTTGATGGATAAACTACAAAATGTGAAGCAAGGGGTTTCTAGTTTGCATGAGTTTGGTAGCACTATTGAATCACGGCAAAGTAAACTGACTATATCTCGGTCAGATAATGGAGAAACGCATAAATTATTGTATACAGTTAACGAAATTGTAACCATAAATATTTTATCTCGGCATTAAATAGTAAGAATTTGAAATTCATAGTACGCGCACGTCATCAGTTGTAAGTCTGATGAAAAGGAGACGGTTAAGAACTGATGGAACCGCACGTTGGAACTGATGTTGTAGTCCCTCCGCTCCACAGCTGCGAGGCTTGCGAGATGTCTAAGATTTGTATTCTTGTGGGCAGGTGTAAAACTTAATGCTAATGATGGAACCAGCAGTAACGTTTTAATAAAGTTGTCTATTGTTCTTCATAGGCATTACAAACAGAGAAAGAAAATTGGAATGCACAAATAAATGCCAATAATAAAAAAATTAAATTACCTCAATGACGTAATACAGGCGGTTAAATAAACAAAATTAACATAGCCAAGCGGCTTTCATAAAACAGTACAAATGCATTAAAATAATCAATAGTGTCGGATACTACAACAACAACAAATACTAAGACACAATATGAATAATGGAAAAGGTATGTAACTTAAGGACGTACTATATACGCGTGACGTCGTGAATCACAGACGTTACTTTGTCAAGTGCCAACAACTGACTGTAAGTCACAAGCTAGAAGTATACACTCTCGGCAGGTATGGAGAGAAACGGAAAGTGTTAATAAGATACGTAAAGCCGCGAACTATAAACGTCAAGTCGTCCAGTGCCTACAACTGACTGTGAATCACAAGCAATAAGTATACTCTCTTGTAAGATATGGTGAAAATAGGAAAGCACTATTAATATGCGTAACGTCGTGAACTACAGACGTCACATTGTCCAGTGACTACTACTGACTATGAAACACAAGCCAGAAGTATACACTTTAGTAAAATAGCAACACGTTAAAGGATAGATAAGATGCAGAAGTACAGCTATAATTCAACATACTTGCAATTCATTCAAGCAGGATACTATAGAAAATCGCTCACCAGATATATTAATATCCCGGCGACTGTTGTTGGCTGTCGCTCTGCCCGGTGTCTCACCATGGCTGGTTTGGTTCGACTTGTCTGCCTTGCCCGGTCGTTCTGTCTTCGAGTTTGCAAGGAACTGATTTTACATGCTTAAAAATCTTGCTTTTATAGACGTGAAACTCGCGTGAAGTTTTACTCTGCGGCACGGGTTTGTGTGTGGTCATTCACAAGATATTGTATTTCCATGATACGATCCATACACATAATCCTGTTCAAATCTCGGTATTATCCGTACTATCTGTGTCTGCATAACACACAACTTCATTCAAATATTCTCTTAGCGGCTTTCACACGCATACAAACCAGAAGCAGCGTCTATGCGGTAGAAGCAAGAGCGAACAGCAGTGAAGCGATATATTACAGGGTACGGGTTAATGACGCCAGCCAGTATATTGTTATAGCAGGCGGTGGGCCAAATCAATCTTTACACACATGTACACATACATGCATGCATAAATCAGACACAGTTAAACGGGCATAGCATTATCATGTACTCAACCAACGGCACGACAAAACAAGTGTCAGATATCTCTCTCTCTCTCTCTCTCTCTCTGATTCATACAATTAGATAGGTGACCAACAATTAGATTAGATACAATTAGACAGGATCCCTACTTAATATACGCGGAATAATGAACTTATTCCAAAATAGACAATACGTTCTGCTAGCAGCGGTAGGAAGCTGGTTTGTTTACATTTAATACAGGCATGCATTCCATTTATTATTAATAAAGGGTGCCCGGAATTCGTTTGATATGATTTAATTCTCATGAAGAATGTAAAGTGCTTCGTTACAACCGTTTGGTAAACAAGGAATTGGAGGCAGATCGGTTTCCACTTCCGGATTTAGAATCCACACGGGAGTTGTTAGTAGAAGCAATTTACTTCTCGCATTTACTTCTCACTTTAACACAAGTGTTGACTAAGAGTAAATTATGTGAAAATTAAGTTACGTGCAATTATCTAAAAAGGAATCATATGTTATACGAAAATATTTTTAACTACCTAAAATATTTTGTATTGATAATCAAGGAACTGATTTTGCATGCATAAAATCTCGCTTTTATAAACGTGAAGCTCGATCAAGTTTTACTCTGCGGCACGGGTTTGTGTGTGGTAATTCACAAGATATTTTATTTCCATGATACGATCCATACACATAATCCTGTTCAAATCTCGGTATTATCCGTACTATCTGTGTCTGCATAACACACAACTTCATTCAAATATTCTCTTAGCGGCTTTCACACGCATACAAACCAGAAGCAGCGTCTATGCGGTAGAAGCAAGAGCGAACAGCAGTGAAGCGATATATTACAGGGTACGGGTTAATGACGCCAGCCAGTATATTGTTATAGCAGGCGGTGGGCCAAATCAATCTTTACACACATGTACACATACATGCATGCATAAATCAGACACAGTTAAACGGGCATAGCATTATCATGTACTCAACCAACGGCACGACAAAACAAGTGTCAGATATCTCTCTCTCTCTCTCTCTCTCTCTGATTCATACAATTAGATAGGTGACCAACAATTAGATTAGATACAATTAGACAGGATCCCTACTTAATATACGCGGAATAATGAACTTATTCCAAAATAGACAATACTTTCTGTTAGCAGCGGTAGGAAGCTGGTTTGTTTACATTTAAAACATGCATGCATTCCATTTATTATTAATAAAGGGTTGCTCGGAATTCGTTTGATATGATTTAATTCTCATAAAGAATGTAAAGTGCTTCGTTACAACCGTTTGGTAAACAATGAATTGGAGGCAGATCGGTTTCCACTTCCGAATTTAGAATCCACACGGGAGTTGTTAGTAGAAGCAATTTACTTCTCACATTTGCTTCTCATTTTAACACCATTTTAGGAGTAAACTATGTGAAAATTAAGTTACGTGCAATTTCATGTAACTAATTAATTACATGTATATTTAAAAGGCTTAAATTATCTAAAAACGAATCATATGTTGTACGAAAATATTTTTAACTACCTAAAATATTTTGTATTGATAATCAACTTCCTCATCAAAATATTTGTTTCGTAAATACCTATGTTTTTACGTGGAAAGTCGATTTTGTATATGTATATTTCAAATTTAGATCGTTTCATCATCGCGAACATTAAGTTGATAGCCCAATTTTTCTGCGATATCATACTTATCATAATCCAAACAAAACATTAGTTATCACTAAGTAATGCTTTCATATTAAAGATAAACAATATTCAATTAAATACCTTTTTCATAACAGGTTAAAAACTTATAGGTGATGACTTCATAGGTGTTTTTTTAAAAATATATTAATTATCGATGTTATTAGTGAAATAAAATGGGAGGTGAATTATCTAAGAATTTAAAACTTGACCGACAAAGTAGTTTCAGACATAGCAAAACAAAACGGACACAAAATTTGAAACAACGCCTAGAGAAATTAGAAAACGATTACAGAAGTCTTACATGCGCTGATAAGAATATCCGAATGCGAATATTTCATTTGGAAAATGATATAAATAGTTTAGATGAAGAATATAAAGTTAAAAATAGAAAATCTTTTGAACAGTATTTGACCCGCTGTCAGAAGTTACAACAAGATTACGAACAGTTCTTTGAAGATAATGGAAATGATAATCAATCTGAGCTGCAGGAGACAATAGAGGATGCTGAGGATAATAGAAGTAAGCAAAATGTTGAACTGGAGCAAATTCAAGAGGCCTTGAATCATAAAGCTGAAAAAATAAAAAACAATACAATCAAAAATGCCGCTAAGAAAAATAAGGAACGTAAGCAACTTAAAGACAAAACAGTGAAATTTATTAATGAGGATGGTACGAAAATGTTGACACAAGAACAGGAAAGTATGAAGCAAATTGAAACATATCGTAAAGAGATTGTTGACTTTGAGAATGAAATTGATGAACATCCAGATGGTATAAGCGAACGCCATAAACACTATTTGGAGGAGACTTTCTTGAGATTGCTTAGAAAATTGGAAACTGTTCAAACATTTGAACATAAACAAATCAATTACGAAAGGATAAGCGCAATGAACCATGCAAAGGAATGTATTAAAAGATTAGATCCATATGCTTTCAGTCCAAGCCGACAGATGTCACCAGATTTAGTTCCAATACATCTAAGCAAAAGTATAGAAATTATTGAATTACCAAAATCAATAAGAGACAACCAAAATACGAGTAACATTAATATATCAAATAATGTTATTGACATGAAAAATCAGGATGATGTCATAGAAAATATATCAGATGGGAAACAAGTTGCAGCTGAAGGTGTAATACGTAAACGAATTGTCAGATTTAGTGAAACTGATGAAAATATACCCGATGATGTTGATAATTCATTTTCTAAACCATTAAATACGGATTTTCATGATAATGGAATGGAAAATAATATCAAAATGGAAAAGCAGTTTACAGATTTAAAAGAGAATCGTGTCGATAGTAACAGCTCAATTGATAGTGAGTATAGAGCGATATTGGAAAATTTAAATTTTAGTCCGGATAAAGAAACTAGAAAAGGACAGCTAGTAATAATGACATCAATATAATATATAATGTAAAATAAAGTATTAGAATTAATTAAATTTGATTTTGTAATTAATTTTATAAGTCAAAAAAGCATAGATTTGGTAAGTTTTATGGAACACATTTCTCCAATTTTTTAAAGAGAATTCCAATTTGATGCGATTAATTGTTTTACTACTATATTTTTAGATTATGTAATTGAAATCACATACTGGGCCACTACAAGCGATGGTGCGAGGGTTACACGGTACCGGGCAACAGGTTGGAGCGGGGTGAGGGGGGCAAGTAATTGAGTGGAAATACTTATTGTCGTTAAATTTGGCTTTTTAGGGGCGCCAAATTTTAACTCGCACCCCGGCGCCAGTATATCTAGGCGTGGCCCTGATCACAACATTGTTATAGAAATCAATTAAAATCAATATTTAAGTTCATATTTCTATTAGATGACCAATTAGATGACATATTGTAATAGAATTTTATTCCATTTCCCATTATATTTGTATTTTAAATTAGAAAGTATTATATTTTATCCCAGATTTTCAAGATGTAACGTTCTCTCTTGCTAATCAGTTTAGTTTTAGCTGTTACAGCAGATATTTCAGCTATTGTTAGAGATATGATAAAATTTTATAGATGAAAAGTTATTCTATATTTAATTTTCTATTATCTGTCATTGCCAAAAAAACAATTGAGCATCAAAATAGATTATTTTTAACAAATACATTCAAAACTTTAATGGAACGTGCCCAATTTTCTTGCGTATATTAAAATTGTAAAAAAAGCTCATTACAATGATATATCACATGTCATACTTATCTACTCAATTAATAACATAAATCGATAATTAAATAATAAATGCACCCTCACGTGAATTGAGCACAGCACTTTGACAAGGTAGAGAGACGAGGAAACAATTGCAGATATCCAGATGTTACGAACAAAAATTTTAAACTTAATTTACATTCATTACTTTGTTTATGTGTTAATAACAACATAAATAAAGTTATTGTGTTAACTTTATGTATGTTGTTTATGTCCTTAATAAAGTATAACCGTATTACTTTCTTTATATTCTTAATAAAGACACAAACATAGTAATTATATGTAAATTAAATTTAACAATTTTAACAGAAATGTTAAAATTAATTTATATATTATTGCTTTGTTTATGTTGTTATTAACAACATAGATTTGTTTATGTTGTTGTTACTAACAACATAACTTTGTTCATGTTGTTATTAATAACATTAACAACGTAATACGTTTGAATATCTGGTTTTATATTATTACTATGTTTATGTTGTTATTAAAAACATAACTCTGTTTATGTTTTACTTACTAACAACATAAATTTGTTTGCCTTCTTACTAATAACATAAACAAAATAATAATTTATTATTTTGTTTATTAAAATGCGCATTACTTTGTTTATGTTGTTAACAACAACATAAACAAAGTTATGTAGTTAGTAACAAGTTGTTAATAACAACATAAACAAAATAATAATATGCAAATTAAGTTAACAATGTCAATTTAAAACATTTAAACTTAATTTACATATTATTACTCTGTTTATGTTGTTATTAAAAACTTGAACAAAATAGTGCGCATTTGAATAGTTTATAAATATTTTGCTCTATATTATTACTCTGTTTACGTTGTTATTGACAACATAATTTCTTTGTGTTGTTATTAACAACATAAACAAAGTATTGCGCATTTGAATATCTGATGTCATCTGGTATATCTGGCATCTGGAATATCTGGTTGTTAGTAGCAATAACAACATAAACAAAATAATAATATGTAAATTAAGTTAACAATGTTAATTTAAAATATTGTATCATACTTTAGATATTATTACTCTGTTTATGTTGTTTAACAACATAAACTATGTGTAATTACTGACAACATAACTTGGTTTGTGCTCCTATTAATAACATAAAGAAAAATAGTTGAGCCAAGATATTAAAATGCGTATTACTTTGTTTATATTCTTAATAACAACAGAAACTAATTTATGTTGTTAATAAGAACAACATAAACAAAGTGATGTTAATAACAACATAAGTAATAATATGTAAATTAAGTTTAGAATGTCAGTTTAAAATATTTAAATTTAATTTGCACATTATTAGTCTGTTTATGTTGTTGTTAACAATTTAAACAAAATAGTGCGCATTTGAATTATTTTTAAATATTTTGGTTTATTTTATTACTTTGTTTACGTTATTATTAACAACGTACTTTATTTGTGTTGTTATTAATAAAATAAACAAAATAATAATATAAACAATATATTGCGTATTTGAATATCTGGTTTCATAATTTTAGTAACAAGAACAATATAAATAAAGTGATGTTGTTAATAACAACATAAACAAAGTAATAATATGTAAATTAAGTTTAAAATGTCAATTTCAAATATTTCAATTTAATTAACATATTATTACTCTGTTTATGTTGTTAACTACTTACAGAAACTAATCCGGATC
>WYDF02115463.1:0-10277 GCA_009867245.2 Adranes taylori
AATGGTAAACTTTCTCCTTGGCAGCAAAGTGGCTACACTACATATCCTTGCTTCTTGTGCCTATAGGATAGTAGAGACAAAACGCACCACTAGGTTAAAAAAAAGTGTTTGAGAGAAAAAAATTGTTTAAAAACATATTTTTCGAGGGTGGGGGTTCTAGAAAAATTTGTTTGAAAATCATATTTGAACATTGACTGAAAACCTATTGATAGGTACAATTACTGTTCGGGAGGGGGTTTAAACACAATAAACCCTCCCCGTCTTCCCCACGGCGTACGCGCCTGCCTATATTTGAATTCTGGGCATGAACTTCATATGAAATCAGATCCAAATACCCCGGCACAAAAATAATTGTTGACCTGTGTTATTTTGGATTTTCTAAACTTTGCATCGCTGTTATAATTTATGCAAAGAGTTACGGTAATTGCTAGAAATAGTGCATTATATTATCTTTAAATCGTTAATAACATTTAAATAGACATATCCTTCAAATGCATTATTTATATGTATATATCTTTGTACAATGTCTGGAAATGTAATATTTATTTACTGCATTACTGCTTTTGTGAACTAATTTGTATCCTAGACGCAGTTAACGAAAATATTGCATATGACATTGATGACATTTCAGAACAGTTTTTGTTGTCATCAACAGACAATATTCGATTTTATATGCCTTTAATTA
The DNA here is from genome assembly GCA_009867245.2 of Adranes taylori. Classification (NCBI taxonomy): domain Eukaryota; kingdom Metazoa; phylum Arthropoda; class Insecta; order Coleoptera; family Staphylinidae; genus Adranes; species Adranes taylori. The sequence goes on from WYDF02115463.1 coordinate 686, forward strand.
GGTATATAATTGAATTTACGTTCCTAAAAATAAAAACTTATGGCAGAAAATTAAATGCAATATAATAAGAATATTCTCAATCAAATTTGTATATTCCTATAATAAAGTCGTGTACATTCATATTTTCTGACCAGCAGTCATAATCTGCTAGGTGCAAAATTGAAAGTAAGAATGGGTATGAATGGAATCAAAGAGAAAAAGTGAGAGTGACAGAAAGATTAAAAGGATGCAAATGGGCAATGCGCAAAATATTCGCTGTGGGTTGTTTTTTGGCAGCTCAGAAATGATTTCTGGCAAACAAACGGTTGTGTACCAATCATCAGTTACCGTCCTTCGATTTTGTAAAGGACTTGTAGCCACATGTCCGGATTTTGATACAAAAGTTGTGGCCATGTTTTTCGGCACATTGCGGGAACGGATGACTTTGGTTGGATTCTCCTCCTCTTGAAATACCCAAACAGTAGACTGATTTTTATTCTCGGGTTCATAAGAATAAATCCAACCCATCACCACTGATTGTACTGTACATATTTTTGGAGAGGCCCTTGTTGAAACGATTCACTGAAACGAAACGGGTTCTTCGGCACCAACTAACACGAGCTGCCATTTGTTCCCCAGGCAACAGATGCGGGATCCAACCAGAAACTAATTTTTTTATCCCAAATCATCATATAAAACCTTTTCGTTTTAGAAATTCCCAAGGAACTCTCGATCTCCCGGTACATTACATGACGATCTTCATTAATCATCTCGCGCACAGCATCTACGTTTTATTTTTTGGTGACTGCTGATTTGGGTGAACCTGGGGTAAGATCATCGCTGAGATTTGTGAGTCCACGTTTGAATGTGAGTCCAGCGAGAAATTGTCAATTGATCTGGTGCTTCATTACCAAAAACAGGAACCAACTCTGCAAGACATTGTTGTTGCGATAAACTTCTCTGATAGTTGTAAAAATTTATTGCTCGGAAATGCTCTCGATTCAATTCCATATTGCTGAACACCCTACTAACATTAAAAATTCACTGTGACTAAAGCACTTGTATTTTGACGGAATTTTAAACACGTGTCAATATAATGTTGAGGTTAATTTCGGAGCCATGTTTTGTTCGGAACCATAAGTTTTGGTCGGAACCCTCTATGTGGCTATATGCAAAATTAAAATGACATCCCACGTATATGATAAATCTATAAGATTCATAATGCTGCTCTAGCAGACTGCTACCCACAACCACAGTGTCATCTGTATATCATAGATTTATGATCAGTTTACTTTCGATGCCTGCATTTTTATTTTCAAGAGCTTTGGTAAGCACGGTTAAAAAAATAACTAAGAAAGGGGATAGAATACACCCTCCAGAGCACACACACGCACCCTTATGATGTGGTACTTTCAACATTTCCTTTACAGTTTGGTCCCAGCAGAGTTCTGTTATGATAGGCAGGTCTTCGACGTCAATTACTGCGTCCCTAAATATTTGTGCCATTTTTTTATGTGATACGCAATCAAAGGCTTTCTGCTTGTCGATGAAACATTCGCGTCTCTGAACCTTTGTGTGAGTATATTGAGAGCACAATAGTTTGAGTACCGAATTGGCTGTAATCAATCTGTTGTCACATTTCCGATAAATTCTTGTATATATGATGCATAGGAACAGTTTTAGGTCGTGAAACATTAAACTAATTAAGCGGTACTCGTCACAGTTTGTAGCTTTGGCTGTTTTGGTAGTGTAACAAATACTGAATTGAACAGTCGGAGGATATTTTAATATAGTATTGAACATTGTTGCTATATATAAAAGAGCTTAAGCCCCAAGTCTTCTCTTTAGGCTATAAGTGTTAGAATTTCCAGATAGGTCTTATCAGGGCCAACAGCGTTTCCTTTTCGTTTGTTCTGCAGTTTGATTGCTTGTATAACCAGTATAACTTCACCCACTGTAACGTAGGGACTTAATTAGTTAATTACTGATGTTTCTAGTCCGGTTCCTGGCCTCTCAATATATTTCATGCATCGTTTATTCTCAACACCAACAAGAATTTCATTATTTTTATCTCATAAAATACCGCTTTGAGTCTAGCGTTGTTGCTCTGTTAGTTCTTTGATTTTTTTATTGTACAGTTGAATATGTCGTGTTTTTTCTGAAGATTTTCTATTTTTGCACACCGCTTTCCTCTTCTCTACATTTTCATCTTTCATCGTATCTAGTTGTATTAACTCCAACCGAAAACGGAACAAATTAATTGACTTTGGTCATGCCTTATATGGTTTTTAGAGGTACTTAAAGACACAAAGAAAACAGATTTTACTATTATCTGGATGGTATTTTGCCGTACATAGTATTGAACATTGTTGCTATAAACAGAAGAGCTTAAGCCTAAGGCCTTCCTTTTGTGTTATAAGAGTTTGCACATGGATTTCATAGGACCTTCCATGGATCTTCCAAATGGCTTTTCCACATGGATTGCTTACCATTATGAGCTAGAACCCATTTCAAAGTATGAAGAGAATTCAAAAGCTGGTTATCATTTATCAGTGCAATCACACTAGTCCCACTAATTCAAATAAAACTATAGTGTTAATCTTTTGGGCATATTCTATCGTTACAGGCTAATTAATCCAACATAAATTAATTTAGCAAATTAACAAATCAATTTAAAAATAATTAATTAACAAATAATATAAATATAAATTGGTAAATAAAATTTTATCCTTAAAAGAAAAATATGATGCAAAAATATCACAAATGATGCCCACCAGCACGGAAGAAGTATAGTTAAACGTACCGACCGTACGCGGGAGAAAACTCAAAGCATGCCGCCTTGCTTGTTCTCTTGTACGACATATCGACAAGTGTCGGAAACTTTGTCCTAAATGCATGTGTATATTTATTACACCGATAGTATATTTCCGCATCTAATATTTTTCCGAAAGCTAGTATTATGAATTTTACCGAAAGATTTTATGATTTAAAGTTCTTCTGACCGACCCATTTTCAATAAGCAGTTATGCTTTTCACCTTTTCGCGTTTTCGACCGATCTCATTGATTGCTAGTTCTACGAATTTTAACAGCAGGCATTTCGATGCGATGGTCCCGAAGATTTTGCCCACGTGAAGCTATTACTATTACTGCTTATGCACACCAGCACTTATGTTTTCGTAGATTTTCGTCAACAAGATAGTGGAATTTTAATATTTAAAATTGCCAGCGGAACAATGAAGCTTTCACATTGGTCATAGATCTAGACTTCCTAAAATGTTTAGCAGAAGTTTTTTTCAAGCTACACCGAATGCCACCAGCTCCGATACACGCCAGAGGGATCTTCTGCCACCTAATTTCGTATAAAAGGACCCACTCCATCCAGTATTCACTAGACGCATTTTGGGTCTTATGGTAGTCATTGTCGAGTGAGCAAATTCGTACGTTTCGGCTAACAAAATTCTCTTTGAAGGATCACACTTATTTTGTTTAACAGCAAGCGAAATCGCAGGCCTGAATCTGATTTGTATCAATGTAAGTGCCAGTTTCAACGCACTTATTTTATTTTATTAAATCTAACTTAAAACAAGCCAAGTCAATAAAAATTCTACGATCACAAGGTCAAGTATACATAGATATTACAGTATTATTTTCTGCTGAATCTTTCATTCTCTTGTTATCATCTTCTTACTCATTTAACTCTCTCATATTAATATTTCATAACCCTTCCTTGCAATCTACTCGACAATGCAAAAATGAAGAGTTCAACGTTAGAGAAAGAGGGAGACCAACCGTAAGCTCATATCAACGGAGATCCCAGAGATCGAATTCCAGAGACACGTGAAGAGCATCACCGACGACTCTTCCGTTACCACTTAGGCGACAGTGTATAAAAACTTCGTACACACACCAATTCACTAAAATTCACTTCAATTTTAGTCAAAAATAACTTCATGTATTCCAACAACTCATACTATAGATCATATAACGTATCTCATTTCATCACAGAATGTCAACTACGTACTGAATGAAACCAACCCATATCATCGCTAACCATTCATAATTCAATCATTTAATTCTACCGACGTCCTGGAGACGCAGAAGAGAAGCCAGAATCCAATCAGAAGAACAAAATATTAACAGAAATCAAATTATCACTAGTTTGCTACTTTTTATTAATGGGAGTTGATAATGGAATCATCCTAACCAAATTTTGAATTATAAATAGAGGCTATACAATGTAAGTCAATTAAAAATCGCGAATCGAGTCATATATATGAAATAATAAATATTAAGAATAATAAACCCTATCCCTTCTCGTTATTGACTTATTTGTTATAGCGTATATATATATATATGTGTCTATCTATATGAGTCCTTTTTATATTAATATTAAGATCAGCGAATTTCTTACCCAACCCTGAGAGCTGATGTATGAACAATTTTTATGTTTCAAACAGAATAAAATTGAAAAAGCAGTATAGTGGTCAGTAGCATAACCTCAATCCTGCTGTGATAAGATCAATTCTGTAACACTTTTGATACATGCAGTAGTAGATTTAGCAAATATATCAGCCAGTATAGACAATTGATGCAATGATCTTTACAGAGTGATCTAATTGGTACATCCATCTACGATATAACTCACATTGACGACCATGAACATGTTTACAACACGTTATCCTATCATCCTGCGATGGAAGAGGAGTGTGAGGTATCATTTACATGCCGAGTACGTAGAGCAAAACTTGAGGAACGTAAACCATGTGTCTATGAATTGGTTCATTTTAATGGATATGTTCGTAAGTTTGAACTTTGATTTGTCTTTTTTATAGCTTACTGTTTTACTTTAGATATAGATAATTGAAACCTAAACCTAAAAATAATTTTATTGGCGTACAAATGTATAAATCAACTTTTTCAGCTATATGCAAAGTTTATTTTAAAAGAAAACAAGTTAACAATTCCTCGTTGCTTTCTACAACTTTAAGCCCTCTTTAAAATATTGTCTTTGGACACAATAAATAATAAAGCCATTTTCGGATCTCATCCATTAATTGAAAGTGTGTATCGGGCAAGGAACACTTGGTAATCCTTTCTTCTTCTTCTTCTCTTTCTATGATGGAGCTACAGTTCATTATGAAGCCGGGCCTTGTCTACTAGATTTTCGCCAGTGGTCTCTCCGGTTAACCAACTGTTTCCAGTTTCGGATTGGTTTTCAGGTTTGGAAATGACATCTCGACTTAACTCAACCTTGTGTGTTTGCTTGAACCAAACACGAAAACCATCCTTTTCTCCACAATAACCGACAAAACGAATCGCTTTACTCTCTTTGTCCCAGTTTTGTCTTATCTTAAAATGCTCGATATTAGCTGGTTCTCGTTAATACCACAATTCATACGGTGTTTTTCCTTTTACAGGCGTCATGTCAAATCTATTGATTACGTGAGCAGCTGTGCTTACTGCCTCAGCCCACAATTCAATCCGAAGTTCCGATGCATGAATCATTGATCTCAATGATTTCACCAAAGTACGGTTTTCACGTTCAGCAACGCCATTTTGCTGTGGTGTGTAAGGCATCGTGACTCTTAATTTAATACCTTTTTCCTGCCAAACAGGTTTTCACTTCTGTGTTTATGAACTTGGTTCCGTCGTCACAAAAAATTTATTTTACAATGTGCCCATATTTAAAGCATATTTAAAGACAAAAATGTTAATACAACTTCCAGTTTTATTTTTCTGCATAACAAAAAATACTCGACGATATTTGGAAAAACCGTCTTTGAACAACGCGAAGTACTTGGCACTACCAATTGATTCTTGCTGCATCAATTGGTAGTGCCAAGTACTTCGAAACTTTTTGAGGAAATGGACCCTAAAATTAGCAAAAACTAACATTCTGTATATATTTTAAATTGTGATTTTAGAAAAAAAAATTCAACCAAAATCGAAGGGCCTTTATGTAACCTATACAGTAAAGTTTATTCGAATACCCTACCTTTTATCGTTCCTGAGATATTTCAAAAAGTTTGTTAAATTGCAAACGTGGCAACACCGCTTCCTATACAATTTGACAACATGGAACTTTCTTATTCGACGCGTAATACAAGGTACTACATGTATGCAAAATTTCAGGCTCCTAGTTTTAATATGAAATTTCTGAACAAAAAAATGGCTCCTGTCCGCCATATTGGATTTATAAAAAAAATAACAAAAACTGTTCTGCGGGCTCATAGTTTACACAGGCACCTAAAAATCGGCACTTCTTTTATTTTTTTGAGCCATGTGTAAAGTACATGCGAATATATCCATCTATCAGTGCTGTCTGGTATCCGAATTTTATTATAACAACAAGTCGTGCTTTCAATACGTTCCATAAATATGCATCACACTTGCTGCCGGCTTACATACTTGATATCATATTTTGTTTAGCAGGTAGAAATGTAAACAGGTAAGATTCTATTGTTTTGTACAAAGAATAAGTAGTTGATTTAAAAGATAACAAAAATTAGGTTGACAAATATATTTGAATGTAACCTTATTAAAGTGAGAATTCTAACAAAACAACAATAGATAATAATAATTTAGGGACTAAATAATAATAATACACCGAACCAGCTTTGATGCAGATCGCAAAGATGATTTAAAATTATTGGTGATGGGCCAAGTATTTTGGTAACAATTTCTCCCAATCTCGGCGCAATAATTGCTTTAGCGTCTCTCCTTTTCTGGTTCTTAGCATAGGTCCCAATTTCCAGAAGAAAACATACGCTGTACTTCATTGTTTCGAGATTCAGAGAGCACAACTTCTGCGTGCTTTTATCGTAGTTAATCAGCGCATTTTCTCAAGAGTCCATTTTTCAGTGACAAAATGTTATTGGAAAACACGGATAGAAAATGTTACTTTAATCATATTTCTTGGCACAAGAATGTTAAATAATCCAATTTTCTAATTAAATTGTGTTATTTTGCAACCGGTTTTGTTTCGGCGAAGCGCCACGGCATCAAAAATGAAACAAATAAACATTTTATGATGAATAAAAAATACAATGAATAAGAAACGCAAAGTGGAGGGCAGTCTTGTTAGGGCCATGAAAAGCATTTATCAAAACTCCAGAAATCCAGAGCGAGCAGCTGGAACAGAATGAGCTGAATTTAATGCGAGTGCTGATGCGAGGCATAGAGACATTCTGTCCCTTTACATCTTCATGACGCGCATGGAAGACATATCATCTAGAGCTGTAAGGACAGAGTCAGACGCTTTACTGTGGAGAATAAAACCCGTTATAATCGTAGTAGGAGACTGTACTATATGGGCAAAATTCCAAATTTCCAATGTACAAAATGCTACTATATAAAGCACTAGTAAAACAAGTCTGGACCTAAGGCATTGAAATATAGCTATGCCTGCAGGGGAAACTTTCAACTAACCAAACTCTTCCAGAATAATTGGTATATCTTGGTACTATCGAAGCAGAAACATATATCGGATAGAAACATATATCTGCACATAAATGCTATTGAACAAACCATCACCAAATTTGCCAGCATCCATGAACCATAAACAAAGGTTGCTCGATCATGTGAACGTCGGGGCTATCCAGCTCCAAGACAACACAGACACACACAGTAAGACGACTCAGGTGACATAGCCATTTAAGTTAGAAATTACTGTTTAGCGCAATGCAGAAATTGTGGGGATTTTATGCTACATGGTTAATTAGTGTAGTTAAATGTTTGAACACAAGGCAAGCTAATGAGTAAGACCTTAGTTTTAAGAATTTTTCCACATAATCATTTGAGTTAGTTCAAAATTGTTCCTATATCCGGTAAAAGTATTAAAAATTGTATTAATTTATGACACTCAGTAAAATCAAGTGATACTTTCGCGTAAATATATTGATTAACTTTAAGCAAATCATTTGTTAATAAGCCTTAACTTAGAATTAACATTAATAACAAAAATAAATTCAGAAAATCGTTTGTTTGTGAATTTGAAACACGTCAATAAAATGTAATAATATAAATAAACACTTACATTTGTGTCGTAGACATCACGACACTACGTAATTTAGCATATTGTCACATTACAAATTGTGACAGTGACAAGGGGTTCAACGAACGCTAACTGATTAATCAATTCTATGCTCAGTTAAAATTCATCCGACTAAAGCAGGATCAAAGTAGTAAAAATTAAAGTTCATACGTAGTTAAAATTTATAAATTTTTGTTAGGGGTGGAGAAATATCACAATACAGCTGTTCACTTAATTACACAAGCATTATGAGAGCTTGTAATTTTTGAAAACTCACAGATCTACTGTAATAAAATAAGTACGGTTCGTATGCTAATTAAATAAATAAAATATAATAAAACACCACAAAAATTTTAAACATTTTATTATACATTAAATAATTTATGTTTAGATACACTGACAATTAAATAGGGCCAATAAATTAGAATAGTTAAGATTTTACTCACATCGAGACAAAGTAGATCATCCACATAATTCAAAAATGCACAATCAAAGATAAGAATAAAACAAAAGTCTTCAAGAGCATATTGGTAGAATTATTAGTACGACACTTTAATAAAATTCATATTTAATTAGCGTAATTTAAATTGACGTATTACTATGTCAGTTAAATTTTATTGGTCAAAGCAAAATCGATTTAAAAACAAAAATAATAATTATTGATTAAAATGGAATCAGAAAAACTTACAGGTGTTCAAGTTTTCAATCAAGTACCTAGTAATCTAATTTCAACTTACATTTTACATATCAATCATCTTTTTCATAATACGATACTATTGCGCCTGTTATGTAACCAGTTCCAGGCTGAAGAGAATGGAAAATCCTAAAACCTCCTAAGGCTATGCCATATTTCCTCACCCAGTCCTTTACTAACAGGACATGGACTTTTAGTGGGTGGAAATCTCACACTATTGGATACACCGGGCATCCTTCGTCTTTTAAAGATTTCTCCATTTCCACGCAAAACAAAAATAAAAGCCTGTACCTGTTATAGCTAATCTTCTTTTATTAATTATCAAATTATTGATATAATTGATATTTAGTTAATTATTAAACATTATTTACACACCTTAAACTTTATCAATTTATAGTATTTATGCTTTTAGTTTTAGAAATTTTTATTCAAAATTGTTCAATGCTTACGATAATCTGGCACATTTTGGGATGAACGATTGGATATTTGAAGATACTAATGTTAGACAACTAGTTTTATGTTTAAGCAAGGAAGATCGAAAAGAGTTTAATTTTGATATGGCGACTATTGATTGGGATGAATATCTTAAATTTTATGTTTTGGGCATTAGAAGGTAAGACGTAAATATAACTTTTTGGTCATTTATTAAAATAAACTGTTTATTAGTTAGAAATCTCTGAAACTATAAGAAAAGAAAATTTTCGAAAAATCTATAAAAATTATAATCTTTCTTTTTGAAAAAATGAACAAAAAGTTTTACTTAATTATTTTTGAATGGAATATTTCACTTTGAGCTTAAAGGCTGGATCAACTTACCCATCACATTATCTTTAAACTCTAGAAATATTAATTTATCAATCAAAAAACCTTTATTAGCATAATTCAT
>WYDF02115474.1:0-10276 GCA_009867245.2 Adranes taylori
TTTTCTGTCATGTCTGTCAGCTTGTGAGATAAGAGACAAATGTCATCTGCAAAGTCCAGATCTTCTAGTCTCGTAGTAAGGTACTGTCTGATAATAAGGCCGGCTTAACATGAAATATTTTTTTAAATAAATTTAAAGTGTTTGACGGACGACATATATTAAGCAGAAAACCAATTTAAATTAACAAGTTGACAACCTGATAAAACATTCGTTCTTAAACACAAGAAAATATAATTATTATTTTAGGTCTTATCACAAACTTAAAGTTAGGGCATACATTATAAGCAGAAAAACATCTCTATCTTGACTAGTAAGTCCGACGCATTCTTCATACACCCATGTGCCACCCGATGCACAAGTTCTAATATCCGCTACAAAGTCCTCGTTGCAAACTGAACACATTACATTTCTGTAGCGATATCCCTACCGGTACTCGACAAATCAGTTGACTTCTTCGTCGCATTGTTGTTCTTTTTCCTAGAAGTACACTCATTAAATACGTTTTTTTTGACCTCATGTGCCAGATAATTCGAAGCTTGTTTACATGGTTTAGTTTGCTTTGCCTGCATATCAGGTGTAACCAGAACTTTAGAAAAAGAATTGCTTGTATTCCTATAATTTAATCAGCCCAACGGAATTTCATCTGAATCTTGCATACTAACATCTTCTTCTCCTTTCTCTTACGTCTTGTCATCGTTCTCATTCCTGTGCCGGTTAGTTTGCTGCCTGTACCTTGGTGCGAAAGCGTGGAATTGCATGCTTATTAAAGGGGTAAATGCCGGTTGCTCTTAATGTTACTACATATGTGACTGTCTGACATACAACTGCCCCAAACTGGAGCGAAATCATCCGAAAATCGCTCAGGATGTTGGTCCCACTAGTCTAGAAGTTCTTGACCCAAATGTGATTCAATGGAACGAAAAACCGACTTGTCCATTGGTTGAAGCTCGTATGTGGTATTTCTAGGTAAACATGAGCTCAATTCCTAAAGTCTCTGCCTTATCAGCAATTCTTACATCCAAATGACTCGACGCACCATCAAACACTAAAATTGTTGGAGAAGAAAACATAAATTTGGCAAAGTAAACACTTCGGTCGTCATCCAGCCTTTCAATGTCATATGAACAACTGATCCTGCTAGCAGACCATCAGAATATACAGTCTTTGAGCGCAGTTATTTGAATAATATCATGGGTGGCACGACATGACCAAGGGCGTTGGCTCACGCGACCACTGTCACGTTCTCAGCGTGTTCTGTTCCAACTAGATAAACTCTTTTAGACCCTTTTTTGCTAACACAAGTTGTTGGTGATGCAATATAAGCCTGCATCCCTTATCGTCCACGCTATAATTTTTTTCAGGACTGTACTATTCAGACTAGTTTTTTATTTTTTTAAATAATCTCCAATAATAAACGAGTTTAATTTTTGAACACGTTCCGACTTGAGTTGTGCTGTGCGTTGATATATAGTAGGGTGGCGTTTTAAAAACGACATGTACCATTCCTTACCTGCAAGTTGTTTTTCCCTGTTAAATTTATGGCGAGTACCAACACTCATAAAATTTGTAAACACTACGAGGAAAAGCTCTTGAGGTGAGTGGGAATCCCTTATCGGCAAATCTTATTATCCTTTCTACCAAATTGTTTTCTTGCTGGACACTTAAAACGGGGTTTGCTCCCAGTGATCGTCTTGCAGAACCTGTTCTCATATAGGTCCTGAGCGTCCGTCGAGGAATACCACAACGCTGTGCTACTGATTCTTGAGAATGGCCCTGCTTTAGTAGCTCGAGGGTTTCCTCCATAATTCCCTTCGTCCATTTAGCTGTAATACCACGATTTATCTTCCCCATTTCTGAAAAATTGAAAAGAACTCTTGAAAGCAAACTATTTCGTTATAGGCCTTATTACTTAGTATTAAGTTAATGGCATAAAATGGTTAAGGCTGATATTTAGGCGGGGCCTTATTACCTGTCATGTAGATTTATACTGTTTATAAGTTAAGTTTAGTTAAAATTCAGTACTGAAAGCTACGTCTAGTTGCATCTATTGTTAGCACTGTCACAAATACATGCAAAAAAAATGAGACTCAATCCAACGTTTTATAACATAAATATTACTTACTGTTTTATGACTATATCACACAATATGAAACTTATGAAATCTATTTCACCGGAGGTTCAACACTGGCTGTCGTGGCTTATAGTTTTCTCTATAGCGCTATTGAATAAAGGTTTTGACTAGCGACACTCATATGGGGTGAATTGTGTAAAATGTTCGTTGGTTTTATGTGTATGAAATTTTTACCTTATTTCCTGACCGGCCTTACTACCCGACAGTACCTTATTCATAAAGAAAGATAATTTATTAGATTTTATAATCATAAACTCATGTATTGTACAATGCGTATATTTTTATATTCTTTCTGTATTCTTTGATCTCCTTGACTTCTTTTATTATTTCTTGTGGTAATTGATTATCAAGTTTGTTTCATATTTAATATATTATAAAGAAAGAGCAAACTTTCCACTATATATAAGGCCGATAACGTTAACATTTCTTCAAACTTATAGCTGTCTTTTCGTTTTAAGTTATATCTTATTTTTATTGCCTCTCTTCAGTTATTAACACATTTCTACTCATTAAGCAGTTTCCCCAGAAAATGATTCCGTATCTCACTAGTGATTCAAAGTATATATCAATAATGATAGTATTTTTAAGGGTTCTGAGAGAATATTTGCTTTACTTAATCTGGTTAATAGTTGTTCTAAATGTATGGACGAGTTTAGACATTCGTCTAAGTAAATTCCTAAATATTTAGAGGAAGTTGACGCATTAAGCAAGGGGGGGGGTAAATATTATACTATAGTATTATAGGTTGCGTATAAAGATCTGAATAGTAATACTATTTTGAACAATTTGTGTGATTGATATAAATGACAAACAGTAGTGGTGCTAACACACTCCCTTGTGGCATGCCTGTATTTATTGGCAACAATTTCGAATAATATCTATGTTAATTTTCTATACCTAGTTACAAATTGTTGTCTGTCCTTTAAGTATGATTTAACAAACTGCAAAACATTTTCTTTACCCCATATCTTTGTAGTTTAAGTAGTAGGATATTATCTAGAGATTCTAGCATCGACCCAGTCAAATGCTATTAAGAGAACCATAAATATCCGACATGGCGTATTCCGAACTTCCAACGCACCCGTAATATTATTAATATGATCAAAATTGCTGTATTGATACCTCTTTTGATAATAAATCCATCTTGAGACCTGCTAAATAAATTATGTTTCGTGAATTATTCAGTTAGTTGCATTACAAATATTTTACTGAAAGCTGAAAAGACTAAAATCTCGTGATTCCTTTACCGGAAACGCCGAATATTAGTGATATCACGGAATGCTTGCGCTGTCACTTGCCAGTATGCTTTTGAAGATAGAACAAATTATATTTAACAAAATTACATTATTTGATATAATAATAACTAATTTTAACCATCGCTTCAAGAAAACTAACAATATATTAGTATAAACATTTTCAACAAAGAAAAGGTAAGTGTAATATTTTTCGATTTATATTAGGTTTCTGAAATTTTCGGGAAAATAGTGTAAGAGACACAATGTTTGAACTGATTCGAGAATTATATTCATTTTATCCATGGGCGTCCTATAAGGTAGAGGTTACAGGGGATATTATTCGTCGTCTTATATGTCAATGATCTACCGAATTATATGAGATTCTAGCATTCACAACCGCAAAAGTTATAATGTAGGTGGATGCGAGATGACATCATATCATCATTATGTGCCGGGTATAACTAGCATGATATTATTTGCAACATAAACATTTCACTAATTTAGTTCAATAAATGATGCCACGAGAACAGATGAAATTAAAGTGTATGTCACGGTATTGGAAACGAAATAAGCAAACCACCAAGTTAAACCAAATTTAATCACCCTTAGAGTATACAATATTGTGTACAAATAGTTAACAAAAAAATGCGAAGTTTATAAAACACAATTCATAAACTGCGCTCAAAATAAATTTTGAATGAATTTGACTTTTGAACTGATTAAATGCTAGACTTTTTTAATCTATTTATATTTAATATGAAAAAATTATTTAATATGTAGGCGTATCTCAAGGATCGGTGTTGAGTCCACTGTTATACATCGTATATGTTATGAACATTGAAGATATTAAACTTCAAGTCTAAGTACGTAGTATTTGCTGACGACACCCTACTACTAAACGCAGGAAGAAACAGCAAAGCCCTAGAAAAAGAGATGAATGATGACATGTTCATCTACGAACTGTGGGTGCAAAGCAAATAAGCTTACGTTTAATATGGAGACAACTATGTACCTAATATTTAAAAATAAGAAGTAAAGCCAAATCAAATTAAACATAGAAGTAAATAAGAAACGATTAAAAGAAGTAGCACTTATGAAATACCTGGGAGTGGAGATTGACAACAAACTGTATATGTACTCGCGATTCCGTATTCTTCAGCATCTTCCCCATTCTTGAAACTCTGTCAGTCCTCCTAGCGAACAGAAATCTTTCCATATTCTGCTAGAACTCCCTCTGTACGTCACGTATATTGTTTGGTATTTGATTATACTGGAGTATAGCACAATGCCTTATTCTTTTGATGAATTTGGGTATTTAGTTGAAGTATTATATTATGTTTTCCCGGTTTTCTACATTTATGTATTATGTTTGCATTTTCCAATTCTATAAGTTCATCTAGAGTTAGTATTTTTGTAGCTCAATATGTCTTCAATATTGTAGTGGTTCTGGGGCTTACTTATATTGTTACAACTAGTGAATATAATGGGACGAAACAAGCAACCGGAACATTTATAAAACAATTATTTAAATCTACTTTATTGAATTAAAATTGCCACTTTAGAACTTGGCAATGATTTAATACGTAATAATAATGACATAATTAACGGACTAGGTATAACATTTAGGAGTTTATTTAAAAGACATACTCCAAGATGAAAATCCAAGTAGATTGATTTTATTATTGCTTAAATGGTAAAAAAAACTCTTTTTTTATTACATTTTTAAATAATGTTTTTACATTACATAATTTAACATAACACTAGTGTATATTTAAAATTTATTCTGATCATCACATTTCTACATTATGAAATTGGTTTCTTTATTAACCTAGTTAAGACGTACAAAATGTTTAATATTTTTTATTAATTTATTAGCATTACTGCTGACTGCAGTGTGCTATAATGTTCAATTGTTTTACAACAAAACTTATATTGATATACCCTATATCGAAATAAAATAATTAATTGAAATGCTTGTTCAACTTTTGGCACCGTATACACTGTTTATAAAATATTGTTTATAAAAACAACTTTATCCAGTACCCAACAGTCTGTGTCAGGTTCGGATATCCAAATAATTAATTTCTTTATTCATTATTAGGTTTATTCATTATTAGTTTGATATCTTTTTTATTAATCTTGTAACTTTGGGATCATGTTAAGGTCTAGTTGCTTCTTATTGAGCTGTTGATAAATAATGTAGACAATTTTATCCGGATTACGTATGTGATTGTTTCTGCCAGTCCATTCCTCATACTACCTCAAATCACCATTTGTCGTATCTAAGTTCTCTTTGGTTGTTTCCTTTCTACTGTGTCATCTGCGAATATTCTATACTCTCCTTCATTTTCAATATCCTTCATACTTGGGACATACGCGAGATACAATACAGGTCCCAGCACTGAGCCTTCCGGTACTTCACACATAACTTCTTTATCACTATATTTTCCTTTAATCTTTGTCACTATGTGAGGGTCTTCTATGAATTATTTGATTAGGATATTGGTCGCACCTCTAATGCCTAGGTTTTCTAAATTCTGAAGCATTTTTTTGTGATCCTGTGCGTCGAAAGTCTCTTTTAGATCTGTAACAGCATATTTTTTTTCATCCAGTGCTAAATTAATTATATCTAAACTTAATTATATCTAAACTTTACAAACAGGAGTCTGAATCGAGCGATCTTTCTGGAATACAAATTGTCTCTCATCGACGTTTACAGTTTTTTTTATGAAGGTGTATAAACTACTTTTTATTAACATTTCAAATATCTCTGCAGTATTGCCTATTTCCGCTGTAGGTCTACAATTTGCTGGGTATGTATTATCGCCGCCTTTATATATGGGTGTTATTTGAGATATTTTCAATATTCCTGGAAAGTTTCGTTTGCAAGGCATCATTTGCATATTCTGCTATGCACGGTGCTATTAGTATCTTCACTTCCTTCAGGCATATTTTGTATCTTTTCTATTCCTGTTTCAGAGTTAATTTTTGCATTGTTTATTATATTTCTCAAATTAGGTGGATGGATATCGTTTTGCTATTTGAAGCAACCACATTAATTAATCAAATAGTTAAGTAGGTAATCTTCGAAAAATTGCGAATCATATATGAGACTATAAAGCTAGAAAAAATTCCGATGGTCTTTTGAGTGGATGGCCATTTCTGCTATAAGATATTTAAGCTTTATCAACACCCTCTTTTTACAGAACATCATTGTATTTGTATAAGTGAATATACATTAACTCCGTTCTGAACCTATCATCGGAGAAATATTTTTTGATTGAAAACTCTATATATGTTACATGTATGCGAGCTGTCACTTAGAAGGTGTTTTAAGAATAATTTGGAATATTTCTTACATTAGATTTGATTGCCGCGATCTGTAACATATATAGAGTTTTCAATCAAACAATATTTGTCCGATGACAGGTTCAAAACGAAGTTAATGTATATTCACTTATCCAGATACAATGATATTTTGTAAAAAGAGGGTGTTGATAAAGCTTCAATACCTTATAGCAGGAATGGCCATATACCCAAAAGTCCAACGGAATTTTTTCTAGCTTTATAATCTCTCATATATGATTCGCAATTTTTCGAAGATACCTACTTAAATATATTATATTTCTTATTTGTCGCTCCTCTACTGGTGTTAAAAATATTGATTTCTCATTTATCACTACTGGCTTGGTAGTTTATGTTCCGTTTTTATGTTTATTTTTTTCTTTTATAAGTTCACTGCCAGTTGATGTAAAATACATGTTAAATCCATTTGCTATCGCTTAGTCATCTTCAAGTATTATAGTGCTTATTTTAACCTTCAGTATTTCTTTGCCTTCCTTAGTATCAGTATCTGTGCTTGTTTTTATTCAATACTTTCCATAACTTTCTACTCTCATTTCCAGGTTTTTCAATTCCATTCTGTATGTTTTTTTTTCCGGCCTCCTAATGAGAAGTTAACTGCATTTCTAATTCGCTTGTATTCAGCTTTCATTTCTGAGTTTTCGGTATTTGTTTATTATCCTATACATCTTATCTCTTTCCTTAATTCTTTTGAGAAATTCATGCGTTATCCACTCATTTCTAGACTTTTTGTACATGCATTTATCACCTAGCAGTTTCATTATTTGTATTAATTATTCTATAGTTTGTTTTTGGCTTTTGTCTATTCAATTCTTGTTCTAATTCTGACCCATATAATCTGAAATCTGTTATATGCAGCGGTGATGTACTAAAAAAAGAAGTACCGGAACAGTACATGAAGCAACGTACCGGAACAGTGCGATCTCTGGCCATGATCATTGAACCGGTGAATTGCTAGGGCTACACTATGTCTATGTCCCAGGGTGGCGAAGAACGGACTCTGGTAGATCATTGCCAAGTGGTGTAGCCGCTGCACCATTGACAAGTATCACCAAATATTTGATACTGGTCGATGCTTGGATTTTTGTGGGGGTGGCCGACAAATTATGATCAGCTTCCAGCCCAAATAAAAGGAGCCGCCACATTTGGCAAGTGTCTTGGCGCAAATGGCTACACGCTGGCCCAGGCTGGAAGAGAGGTCACTCAAGTACTTCTATAATTTTGACATTTATTTTGTTTTGTTTTCCCGTGAATTTTAATTTTTTTATAAAATTTCTAAGAAGAAAAACAAGTGAAAGAAAAAAATTTTTTAAGCAAATAATAAGATGCAGTATTTATGATTGTGGACTCTGCTGTAATTAAAGACATATCCGTTATAATATTATCATGATGGTAATAAGAATCAGCTTCTTCCATGATTTATTAATAATTATGCTAAATAATTATTAATATTATTATTTCAACTGACAGGAAAATAAATAAACAACTTTTTTACCATTAAAAAATAATAACCTGATTCCGCCGTGTCCAGATTCCAAATAGTTGCCAATGAATTACTTGATCAGTCTTGTCCTGTGTTTGGACAACCTGTGATTCCGCAGTCTGAAATCCAAGGGGGCGTGGCCCAGTGGGATGCGATGTTTGTAAAATGTTGCTGGGCAAAGCTAGCCCATAGTATAGCCCTAGCTTTAATATAATATGCGTATCCTAGATTTCAGGAGGAAATATTAAAAAAAATTTGATATGACAAACTGTCTTTAAAAAGTGCAGGAATACGTTCCGCCACCGACAAAACAAGAAATGAAACAAAATGTTTTGATAACTGTATATATTCACACAATTACACAATAATTATCTAATCTGGCTCTTCTCGGGAGCTTTTATCAAGCGCCCCCCTCCCCCTAGTCCATATCTGCGGGCCCAATGTTTGTAGAGTCTAATTTGTTTCGAATACTTCGTCTTATATTTACATACATATTATTCTTAGTTTTGTGTTATTTACTTTATTTTTCACCTTATTTATGTTTTACTTAATATATTCTTATGTAAAAATACCTTATAATATTGACGTAGTTGTATAATTAATCTGCTCTCTAATTCTTTTTAACTTTTCTACGTATGAATGGCAGGTTCTACTGTCAGCTCTGTGCCTATAATCTATTCCTGTATTGTTTTTTGTTGCACTAAAATAGCAATTTGTACGTGTTTGTTTGTTACATCACATTCATTCTCAGGCACATCTTGCTCTCATATCTGTTTAATGCCCATATCTGTTGCACTACACTGCTTTATGTATATGTCTTCCGTAAATTTTATTGTTTTCTATCGTAATTAAGTTTATTGAATGTAGCACCAGCTCCATACTGTGATACCGGTATCAGTGGCGTTGTTTATATAAATCTAATCTAGCCTGTTGAGTCAATGAATTGGTTTTGTTGAATAAGATCATCTATAATTTCTGCATCAGCATATACTTTATTTTGAATTATATTTAACTTTGGAGTCATTTTTCCTAACGCAATTATATACTCGTTACAAAGATTTTCTTCAAGTTGTTTAAGCTTATCTGTTGATTCCTGTGTAACAATTTGGATTACTATACCTCCTCTTGAAATTCCCTTAACACGCTTTATCCCTGCTTTGATTTTTGTTGGGCTTACTTTATTTTGCACTACACTTTTTGTTTGATCTCTATTTTGATTGATATTCTGTGGTTTTACTATTATTCCAGAAACTTTTATAAGTTCAATGTCTCGCTTCGTTTTGTTTATCTTGGGACACCTCTTGCATACGTGTTCATCTATTGCAGCTTGCTTTCTGTGACAATCATTTTTATCTTTTGGACTTCTATCCTTATTTCCTTCACTACTAGTAGGTTATATTCATTTGCCATTTTGCCTGTCTACTTGTTGTTTATTTTAACGCTTTGTATAATCGTTTACATTACAATCTATACATAACGAATAATGTTTTGTCTTGTCCAACGAACATAGAATAAGGATAGTAGTAACATATGAACTATTAATGAAGTCACAGCCGCCAAATTGGGACACTGTGTTGTCAGCTATTGCCTCTTAACTAACCTAAATCTTATGTTATTTGTTTAATATATTTGTTTTTTTTAAACAGTGCTAATTAAATATACATTATTTTAAAGCAAAATTGAAGTTAATTAAAAAAACAAATCGTGGACGTGATCGCCACCCCATCTTTCAAATACTAGAAGCCCTACGTTTTGTTATATCTTGCATGAAATAAAAGTTGAACCTTTTAGTTTTGATTGTCAACTTTTAAGTCGTCTATTAAATTCAATTAGCACAATAGTGCTTAGAGAAAACTAAACAACATTAGTCTTACCCACAGGGCCGGTTCTATGGTTTTGAGCGCCCCGGGCAAAACAAAATTTGGCGCCCTTTCATACAAGAATATACAAATTTACTGCAAATTAAAAAAAAAATAGTAAAAAAGGCAAAAATCAAAATTACACAATAAAGAACTGTGTAAAAAATTTATTTATTTAAAAAATAATACAATAGTTATTTACTTA
>WYDF02115485.1:0-10276 GCA_009867245.2 Adranes taylori
AAGAGGAAGGATGCCCGGTGCATCCAACAACTGTGGGATTTTTACCCACTAAACTCCACTCCCTGTTGGGATTGTATGTAGTTGGGAGATTGGTGAGTTTGTTTAAAGGAGGCTTTAGGATTTATTATCCTCTTCAGCCTAGAACCGGTAATTAATGGAATGCTTTTAGAATTTTGGTAAGCTGATAGCTTTCAGATAACATATATGCTATAGTATTCGCTTTACAACCAAGGGAACCTGCAGTACAGATAGTACAGATAGATGTGTTGGGGTTGAATGCTACATCTAAACTTGATTACTAAAACAGTAAAATATTTAGACAAAAGCTCCAACAACTGACGGGTCAAAAACCGTACCAAAATCTCACTCGCAATACTCAAGACCAAATTCTAACTATCCCCACTAATGAAGTTGTATTTCTTGGTGATTAACTTGAGACTATATACAAGATACCTGATAATGTACTTTTGGATCAAAACTTCCTAGTACACAACTTATTTGTTCGCTACACACCTTTCGCAGACATTTCCGAACAGGACGATATCCTATATCCTAGTACTCAAAACGGAAGTAACCGAAACTATAAACAAAAGTAGAAACACCGCTGCTGGCTGAGGCGCATTAATATACCGTATCCTCAGGCACATTGGTGCAGAGGCAATTGTATTGTTAACCGAAATGTACAATAAATGCCTCTTAATGGGACACTTCCCAATCAATTAGAAAACTGGTCGAACGGTTATGATCACCAAATCACAAAAAGACATTAGGCAAGTTTTATCATATCGACCTATTACACTTCTTAACAGGGAAAGCTTTTGAAGATACCACTCAAATCAAAGATACAATCTCCAGATCTTTAAATCTCAAGGCTAGCGTACTCCGAGGGACTGTTATAGTTCCTCTTTTGTTCATTATGTACTGCTCTGATCTACGACTCCCGACAGCTCCGTGCATTCATTGTGCCTCATACGCTGATAATCGAGCTTATTGAGCGTATTGATTTAAGACGGAAATGACAAGTCGTCACCTGCAATTATCTCTCGACAACTTTTCAAAATGGGCACAAAAATGGCACGTCACAACCAAATCCTACGAAAATCCAAATCATATTCATTCAGCACCACAACCACGTACAGAACAAAATTTAAAACCGCTTGGAACGAATCCATCTTTTTGCAAGACGAGATTTGCTATTCACTTTCAACGGAACATTCAATTGGAACGCAAATTGAAGCAGTTCCCTGTCTAGGGCGGGCAAACGCGTAAACCTGATTTCCATACTACGAGGACGGTTCAGGTGCTGTCATCCCAAAACCCTGTCATTTGATGAATCTCCGCGTCCCTCGTAAAAAAAAACTTCATTTCGGATCAACAATAACTTTCAAATTCAACAGATGCTAATCCAACGGAGTTTCAATTTGGGCTATTTTAGAAACCAGGATTTGGCCTAAAAATATGGGAGTTAGAATATTTAAAATCACCGGTTTGTCCGGATGGGAAGAAATCTCGTCAAACTTCGTTCGTGCAGAGTGCGGTTTGTTTCTTCAAAGAGTTGATTGAATTATCGAAGCAAGAACTGGATATATCGAACAATAAAATGTTTTTTGATATATATATAACATCCTTAGAATACCTTTTCTTTTGTAGTAAATAAAAATGTTGATAATTGAATAGTTTCTAGTGCTTTGAATTGAAGACACTCCATACCTTGAACCTTGAATATATTGTGAAATATTTTTGTTTTATTATGGGAATATTTCAGTCCTGGCTCCCGTTATAGCTTTTGCAGCAACATGAGTCGGAACTGCTATTCTAAAATGTAGTTTTTTTTACTCTACGGAGTATTCAGATATTTAATTCCATAAAACATTTTTTATATAAAATTATGAGACCTACTACCCACATTATTATAGAGAAGCAAAATAATAATATGCAGAATGAAAATCAAGCATGAAAGTTTTTAATATAATACCTTGACATCCTTTTCTTTGAGGAACGCTTTTATAATTCCAGTTATATGAAGATGATCGCACTATTTCAGCCATAACAGGTATGTTTACAAAATCGTTCTCATATGTACCTGCTTCTAAAACAAGTACACTATTTGTAGCAACATCTGAAAGATATCGAGCTACTACCGATCCAGCTGTACCAGAACCAATTACAATATAATCATAATCACCAAGTACTGAAAAAAATTTAAAATGTTTGTAAAATGAGTGAGCTTTCTAAATATTTGCTCTCAAACACTCGTTTGAATCAACTAGTAAATGATGTTTCATAACAGGTTTTCCATGCCATGCCCTTGGTTTGCGCAAATCCGATAGTATGTCGAATTCTGATCTCAGAATTTTACGCGTCTGTTGAATAAGAGTTTAGTTCGGATGACACAAAGAAATGCTAATTGCCATATCTTAATTAATTAATTCTCCTTCTGTCTGCCTTATTCTCAGTCGTAGACTGAAACTTCAAAAAAACATTTTCGCCGCTGGACATCATAATGTCCAACCCAACAAACTGTGTGCCTCCAGGGGTTGAACGCAAAACCACACCCCTCGCCCCCAAACAGCACCACCAAAAAAACTTAGACCACTGGGGCCACCAAAAACTCCAGACACAGAAACGGGGAGTCAGACAAGAGCCATTTAGAGCTTACGTAAGCTCACAACTCTTCACCTCCAGGCCGTCTACAAGGCGACCCCGCTTGCCTACAAAGGCATCCAAAAATCAAAGGCTAAAAACCACCAACTTCGTCTACTGGTTCCGCACCTACAGACAACATGCGCAACAAGGCCAAACGCACCAACCACCAGAAGCAAAAACAACGATCATTCCTTCCCCAAACCACAACCTCCAGACCAGCCTCATCCCTCTCTTCCTGCTCCTCTACAGGAGTTTTCCTCTGAACCCCAAAAACAATCCCCTTACGTCGTGAGGAACCTCCCAGACTCCCACTCCATACAAAAATTCTTCTTCCTGCTTACCCAGCTGCCCCAACTAAAGGACACGGTGGGGAATGTCAAAGTCAATGCGAACAAGACGGCGCTGATCATGACCTTAGAGCCTTTTCCTTCATCCCTCCAAAAAATTTTCCAACAGCTCACAAGCCTTCTAACCTTCTAAGTGCCTTTCCAAAACGCACAGCCACCCAACAAAGCCACAACCAACTCTTACTCCCTTGTTGCCAAGGGACTAACCCAGGACATCTCTGTCCAAGAGGTGGAAGAGGTCCTCAAATCCACTGGCTCCCAGGACCTCAAAGTGTTTCGAGTCATTTCTCACCAAACCAACAAATCACTAAATTTTATCCCTTTGATCACAAGCGACCGTACTAGATATGCCTCTCTTTGACGCGGAGGCTTGTATCTGTACGGACGCTTCTACCCTGCGGAACTATCCCACAACACGACACCACGCCCCAAGCAATGCACCAAGTGCTTTTCCATCGGCCACTCGGTAAACTAGTGGTAAAATAACCTAAGCTGCTCAAAATGTGGCCTGTAATAACATTCTCGTACATGCGCGCAAACCCATAAATGCCTCAACTGCGGCGTCAGGCATGAAGAAGGTCCAAAATGCGCCCCAAAAAAGAAGAGGCTCCCAAACCACCTGAGGAGCTTGCACCCATTCGGTGTATCGACTCACCAATTCCCACCACCCCTGAGCTAAAGAATAGAGGACGATCCGGCGCTCAATACCACCGTCCATGCAAACGACCTTATCCGTGCCCTAACCTCAACTCTCCTAAATGTACTTCCCGACAAACGCTCCCTAATATAGGAAGCCATCGGGCAAGACTCCAGAATCTCCTGCGTAGGGAAACCTACGTATTCGTTTCGAGCAACACGGTTTCTGTCGTGTTTATTCCAATTCAATGGAGCTAACCATAAGAACTGCGAATGCCTGCGGCGTATGGTATAAAATTTATGCGATTAAAAATCCGCTTTTATCTGACAAAGTGCATATCCTCTCTATTACCGAAACTAAAATTCAACCTGATATTAACATTTCAAATTTCAAAGTATTTCAACAAAATAGTCGCTTAGGTAGCATGAGGGGAACCACTTAGGCCATGCCCCGCTGAAGTAACCTACGACCAGCACTTCTGAAATAGACACCACTGTTGACAATTTATCTGAAATCATACAAAATTCAGCTTCAGAGAATATTCCTCTGAGAACTGTATTCCGAAATAGACACCCTTTTCCTCCCGATATCATTAACATTATACGACAGAAAACGAGTTTACGGGTTAATATCAAAATACCACGTGCACATAATCAAGGTCAAATTCTAAATAACACCATTGATAAAAAGCTGGATTTTTCGCTCACTACCTGGAAAATACGTGTAAAGTACCTAATAACGTACTATTCGAGTCCAATTTTCTTGAGGAAACAAACAATCTGGTAAATGATTTATTCATTCACCACACACCACTGGCAGATTTTCCTGAACAGAATGATATTCTATATTACCCAAGATAACTTATCCCAAACACTAAATAACGGCAAAAACACCGCTGCTTGGTCAGACGCTTTAACTCATCATATCCTCAGACATATTCCTGCTGAGACCATATCGCTCATAACCGAGATATACAATAAATGTCTTTTATTGTGGCACTTCCTAATAGATTGGAACACTGGTCAGACATCGCATGATTCCTAAACCCCGCAAAGACCCTGAACATGTTTCATCATATCGACCAATCACACTTCGTAACCTCTTAACAAAAACCTTCGAAAGAATCTTCACATCTCGCCTGTGGAACTGTCTAGAGATAAACAAAGTTCTCCCAGAGACACAGTTTGGTTTTAGAGCATCATGCTCTACTATGGAGCCTCTCATAAAATTTCAAACAGATATCATCCGAGCACTTAACAATGGCCATTGCGCTCTGGCAGTATTTCTAGATATATTCCATGCTTTTGACTCTATCTGACATGCTGGGCTAGTTCAAAAACTCCATGAGCTCATATCCTTTATCCCAACATCCAGATATATGGCCCAGACATCTCGGCCCAGATGGCCCAGACATATCTATCCGACCGTACTATCCCAATTAAATTGCAGACATTCTCTCCAGATCCAATTCTAATAATTTCTATTTAGAACGTAAAGTGTATGCAACATCTTAATATATGCAAATTTGCATACACTTTACGTTCAAATTAGAAATTATAAGAATTGGTTTTCAAGAGGTATCGTACTGATTAAGTATTGGATTCGTAACCCAATACAATGATGTCTTACACCTATAGTTCGAATGAGGAGGTGTTTATAACGGCTATATCCTATGCCAGAAACACGTGTCCACCTTACCTCAATGTTTGAAGACTAATTATTTTAATTTCTTATCATTTGCAATTTTCGGAATTAGCACCTATCTACTTAAAACTTGTGTTACTGCTTACAGTAAATACTACGTTTATATGAGGGCGGAAGGTTGTTCTATCTGATGTGACATGGGTGAGAGGGGACTTTTGTATGGGTTAGCGCAGCGATCCCTTGTTCACTATTATAGGTACCTGTGCTCCTTTTCTATATTATAAGATAGCACTTTAGTTTAGCTACTTCTAGTAAAGTTATTGAATGATTGTCATGGAAAGTTTTAATTTATATCCCCAGAATACTCCACTTAATTTAGAATTAAACAGTAGTTTGGACCATTGCTAAGGGGTACGTACCGTCAAAGTAATCCATGCCTTCTGTGGCAGAATAATTACTGGTAACGCCAACACTTCACATTAGTCCTAAGCCTTAAATAATAATTCATGCAGCAAAAATAAAACAGATATGAAACTTAATTAAATTGTGTTGGTAATGATTTCAGAAAATCTTACATGCGATTAAATAAAATATTCGTTCATAAAACAATAAATGAAGTCGTGTCAAATAATGAAATAGAATGTTACTCGTACTCAAATATTGCGCAACAATGATTCACTCAAGAGGGAATTTATAAATGATTAGTTTTTTGCGAGATGAAAGATGCAGATGCAGTTATGCGAGGTGAAAGCAGAGGGTACTGATGATGTCTTCCACATGCCAGAAATGCGCATCTACCTTTACCTCCCATTTTTAAGCCAATTGGAACATCCTTAACATCAATATGCAGTTTTCGAAATAATTACCTCAATAAAAGTATTGTTCAAAACACTTTTGGTAACATTCTGTGTATTTTTTACATTGTGATAATCTTCTCGATTCGTTTTAAAACGACACCAACTGCAGGTTTCCAGTTTTAACTGTTCTAGATATACCCCATATTTTAAAATTCTTTAGATTACCTAGTTTCAATATACAAAAACAATCCAAAAAGTTATACAAGCGAATATTTTAGTTTTTATGAGATGTTTTAAGTTGATACTATTAGAGCTAAGTGCATGTTATTGTCAGTGGATTGTCCAAATTATAATTTTAAAAGGGACTCTTAAATGATTATTTGGCGCGAACATTTCTTTTTCATTTTTAACTATGATGTAAATTCTGACAGTCGATGGGAGTTTAAGATTGATTATTACCTTCCTTAAATCCGCCACTGACTTCTGCTTTAAAAATGATATCTACATAAATGTTTGGATACCCGAAATGTTATTAGCTACCGCTAAATGTTATTAGCTAAAATTTTATAGCTATCGAATGGTAAAGCTTCTTAAAGACAATGTTACTTTAATCAACTTTTATAAAGATAGTCTACTGTCATTAATTTATGATTTTAGAACACCACAATATTATCTAATGTGGAAGACAGACAGAGATCGCGTATATGACCATCGTCGTGGGAACTACATTCCAGCACAGAAGTCTCTGCTAACCGGGCATGCTGAATCTTATAATCCACCTCCGGAATACCTCTTTAATGATAAGGAATTGAAATGATGGCAATCCCTTGAGTATGAACCGCACAATGAATAATAATAAAAACTTACTTACATATCTGTTGTGGTTTCTTACAAACCTCTGTTATACTTTGCACAGTTACCTTAAATAAGTCCGTTATAGTTTATTACAAGTTAATTTATTAGTTAAGCTTGTCGTTCCCGAATTTATTTATTATATCTTTATTCGTAAAATTCATATTCAAAATATTTATTCATTTCTATACCAAAATGACTGAAGCTAACTACCGTGTTATATTAAACGAATTCATACTACGAATCTTTAACTATATTCACACTTTATTTAGTCATGACTCCACTTTATTTTTAAGAAACTAATTTAATTCATAATTATAATTTTGCTACGTTCTCGAGCAGGGTGACCCCCGGCGGAATTTTACTATTCCTTACCGCTGTGGGTGAATTGTTTTTATACATCGTGGGCCCTGTTCCAATTATCGATATGAATATTTTTCATCATGAATAATT
This sequence comes from Adranes taylori, assembly GCA_009867245.2. NCBI lineage: Eukaryota > Metazoa > Arthropoda > Insecta > Coleoptera > Staphylinidae > Adranes > Adranes taylori. The sequence continues at coordinate 7,377 of WYDF02115485.1, forward strand.
TGTATCTCATTAGCGCGCCTAGAATACTTTTCTATAACACCTTTGTGACATCGGTCAATGTCCTTTGTTGTCATGCATAGCTTCTATGTACAATTGGTTTGTTTAAGATGTAATCAATTAGCATATGGTATAATCCATACCTGATACCTGTTTCTGTATTTCGATACGATATACGATTTACTTTAATATTTTAAGCAGATTAAAAAATGTGTTATTTTGACAATACAATTTGTCGGTGAGTTCACAAACGCCGACATGCGTTTGACCGTTTTTTAAAACTATACATAGGCTAATTAAAGAAAACTATTTCCTATTTATAGTTATTTATATATATATATATATATATATATAAATAAATATATATATATAAATAATTATATATATATATATAGGCCATTGTTTTTCAAGGACTTACTGTGGTAAATATCTTGCAACTTCCTGCATAAGCAACTTCACATCAAGCTTTTTTGCACAAAAATTTTATTTATTGTTCAAAATCAGTTCAGTAAACATTCTAGAATACAAACATGCCAAAACAGCATTGAAAAACATGCAGATCTGGTTTAGCAGTTACTACTTACATTTTGTTCTAGTATTACATTTGGATGCGTACTGGTTGGCATTAGAAGGTCCTTTATATTGCATAGATTTTAATGTTTCATGTTTTATCAAGTGTTCATAGTAGTTTATTTTAGACATTCTGTCAACAGAATTAGTTATAACAAAACAGCCAATCAATATTGTCAATGTGTGTACTGCGAACATATTATCCTGCAAAGTAATGTTGTAAAATTACAGTCAATTTAAAAATGGACATCCTAAAATGATTTTTACAAGTAGAAGATGACACACACATACTTCAAACGAAGAAATAATAATACTGTATTAAAAAAATGTGGACCAGTTCACCAACCCAGTTGGCATATTTAGCTTTTAATTTCAGAGAGAAATTGTATCTGCTTGGGAAATCGTTTGGGTTTTTTCTTCATAGTACTTTTTCATTAAAAAAAATTGGGCGAGCACAAGGAAGAGGGTTTACATATTGGGCAAACCAATAAGAAAATAAGAGAACTCCAAAATGTTGCCCGAGGAGAGGATTAGCTGGTTGGACCTTTATCAACCTGTGCCACTCTCGCGCAGCGTGTGTCGAGTCTAGCATTGTCACCGTTGTGTAGTATAAATTTATATTTATTTGAACCTTCCTCGTACATTTAGATAAAGTACTTGCATAACTATTTTAAAATTAAATACATGATATGGAAATTGTCCTATATTGTCCTATATAAATTCTTTTGCGAACGTTTCAATAAATAGTTTTTTAAATAATTTTAGTAGGTTATAGCAAATAAGAAATATATAAGCATTTTTTATTATAAAACATTTGAAAATTGCAATTACATGCAGATTTATACATATGTGTCGGAAAATTGTTGTTTAAGTATTTTAGATAGAATAAACGAGTTACTAGGAGAAGTTCAAAAATTTTATTAATAAGAATCTTTAAAAGCACCCAGACATTAAAATCATTTATAACATTACATATCAAAATCTTTCTGACTTAAGTTCTTTAATCATAAATCCTATTTCTTTTCACACTTAAGTACTTTACATTACATCATAAAGCGTTAAACTTGTGCATTTTACCGATTTTTTTGTTCACTTAATAGATATAGTTTTATAAATAAACTTCTTTAATTACAAAAATCCAACTTAACCCACATGACTCCCAATCCTAACCGACATGACTCTCGAGGAAGCGGATTAATTTTAGTTGACCCTTCAACATATTTGGTTCTATATCTATATTACTGTAGAATATAAATAAAGTTCATAAAATATAAATCCCTTCGAATTAATTTGAATTTTCTACCCTTAATTTGAATGTTCTATCTTCCATGAGTTCTGAGATAATTTTTTTAAATTTGAAATGTTGCAACTTCGCGTTCTATAGGAGATGGAGTAATGGGATTAATTCCATTAGATACATACTTTAAAATTTACTTACTAATAAAAAAGGAAATCATCTCGCTTATACTCACATAAAACAGAAAAATATTTAAGCAGACAGAAAAACAGTAAACATTGAGCATACTAAATAAAGCTGATTTAATATTAAACCAAAGTAAATAATAGGCACATTACAGAAATAATAAAAACCCAATGGAGAATATAAATAATTGCTTTTAGTGAATAAAATATTTTTGGTACGTATATGCAACTTAAAAAATAGATGGTTAATTTTAAAACTTACTATGCTATAAATTTTATGTAAATTATTTAAATAATTTGTTTAAATAATGATAGAATACTTACCAATCCAATTTTTTATATTGCATGCCTTATCTATCGACCTTATCCATTAATGGTTTGTTGAATTTTATTATACGTATATGCAATAGATAATAAATAGATATACAGGGTGTATAGTTTCTAACAGAAACAGTATATCCTAAAGTAGAAGAGATAGAGAAACATTTAATTGAAACAAAAATGTAGATTATTAAAAACCAGAGAAATAAATATTCAAATTTTCAGCACCATATTACGGGTACTGGAGGATTTTCCCGGTGGTGAATTGATAGATAGGCGATTCAGTAATTAAATAAATTGATGAAAATGTTAACATCATGATAATATTAAAATGTTAAAAAATTAAATTCTAGCCTTAGAGTTACTTAAAAGGATATGGAATCTAGTTATATGGAACTAAAGTATGTGCGGTGAAAGAAAGGGAATAGATTGAATGTGTTCCGATAGGGTTTACAAAACGTATGCCAGGATTGGAAAAGTCTACACGTAGAGAAATCATTTTGGGTGAGGCTGGGAAGCAGTGGCGGCGCAAGATCATAAATTTATGTGGGCAAGATTCATTTTGCGAGGCCCTCTGCTCGCGAATGAAG
>WYDF02115496.1:0-10276 GCA_009867245.2 Adranes taylori
TATAATATATATATATAAACCTTTTAATATATTTGAACAGCTGAATGTTTTATTGGGAAAGTAGTAAACTCATCATTAAATTCTCATTAAAAGTATAATGCATCGACTAAACCCGATCTCAGCTGCTTTGTTACCTATTAGGAATATATAAAATCAAAAGCGTTCCAGATTGACAGACAGACGAACAAAGCTAGACGTTTATATATAAGTATAATAACTATTTCTATTATTATTTCTAGTATTACTCCTATTGCAAAACCTCTGTCTGTTATATACAATATAAAATATAAGATAAAACCAAATCATCATATAGCAAATTGATTTGCTACCAAAGTTGTGGTTTTAAATAAACTTTTACAACAAACTTATTTTGTGTATTAAGATTTTCTTTCTTCTATGTAGGATAGTTTAGCAATCGAAGATTGGCGTAAAACTGAGGAGCAACGCGCAAGAGAGAAAGTTCTTTTAGACGAATTAGTGTTGATTGTAAATAAACGGGACGAACTGGTACATCACTTGGATAACCAGGAAAAGGCTATTCACGATGATGACATGATAGAACAAGACTTATCTCACATAGATCTACAAGCGAAAGACAAATGCATTATACAGTAAGTGTAAATTGATAATAACATCGTCAACTACTCAAATACTAATCATTTGATTATTAGAATTTAGAGTACTTATAATTTACAGATTTATAGAAAATATTTGGCTATATTGTACTTGTAGCCTAATATTATTGCTAATATGCGAATAATAAAATTACATTAATATCCCAGTGAAGGAAGCCGAAAATATTCTTCCTTCATATTTTAATAAGAGAACAAAAGTGTATAATAATGACGAGAGATGGTTGGAGTTGTTAAATGTTTTAAGTCCTTGTTATTATAATTAATATAAAAGAAACTCTTTAGGATTTTTAAATCAATATTGAATTCTGTACCTGACAAAAATTTAAATAAACATCTTAATGGCAATGAAAATACTATATACATACAAATTTTTGCGGTACAAATTTTTAGTATACCTTGTAAGTTCGTGTTGTCGCGAGTAAAAGGTGAAGGAAACACAACAAACAATCACTTGCAGGTACATAATTTAGATTATTATTAAAATAATGCTCGTAGATTAAAATGTGCTATAGACTTCACAGGACAACTCGACCATTCATCTTGCAATCCAAAATTGTGCACTGCCTTGATAATTTATTACGGTAACTAAAAGAAAATAACGTATTCTCCCACAAATTATAATCCAGTGGGTTCTAGTCAGAACTGCCCAATTCTTCGTTCCTAATAAGCTCTCATAAATTCATCTCAAGAGCCAGGCTTGAGTTGTTTTGGTTTTTTGGAATATCCAGTATCTTTCCCAAATGCATGGTATTGTTTAGAGATTTTACAACCGTAAGAGCCGTTTGCACCACTGCTACTTTAATCTTAAGAATGCAAGTGACAGATTTTGCATTGCACCAACATTTTAAGTGGACTTTAAGCGTTTGGGTCATTCCATGTCAAATCAACCAAAATATTTCAAAATTCAACCTCATTTCTATGAAACTTTCTGTGATTATTCTTCTTAATGATATAAATGAGAATATATTTTTAGAATTTTTTATCGTATTGGATTTTGGTATAATTAATTTTTAAATTTTGGAAAGTCATTTTTTGGGTTGCATAAACTTTTTAATTCATGAATTACTCAAGTTAGATTAGGCCTAGAGAGATGTTTGATACCTTATTTTAAAGGGAATTTCATAAGGTTTAATATGATATGCTACACATCAACATGTTTGGTGAAAATTATTTTTTTAATTTTCGGGTGCTTCATGATGGAAGAGGGTCCTTTTTTGCAAGCCAAATCGGGGCGTTTTATCTTCAATTTGGCGTCGAAACGGTCCAATAATGCTACGTAGTAATAGCAAGTTTTGGTTTTACCCTTTGCCAAGTAATCAATAAGAATGTCTTTCGCATCCCAAAAAACAGTCGCCATTACCTAATCGGCCGATTGGGCTGTCTTTGTCTTCTTCCCCGCCTTCTTTGCCGCTTTTTCTCCACTGCTTTGACTGTTCGTTCGTCTCCGGCGTGTAGTAATGGACTTACGTTTAATTAACAGTGACGTGTCAACGAAAGAAAAATCCTTCGGATCACGTTTTACCTTCGACAAAAGCTTCTCCGAATCCGTCACACGTGTGCATTTTCGGTCGATAGTGAGTAAACGCGGCACCCATCGCGCAGATAGCTTTTTCGTATCCAAATGTGTGTGTATGATAGCGTGAACACGCTGAGGTGATATATTTGCAGCCTCTGCTAGCTCACGGATTTTAATTAGTCGGTTTGCCATAATCATATCATGGATGTTGTTGACGATTTCTGGTGTAGTGACGATATTTGAGGGCCCTGAGTGATCATCATCCAAAACACTCGTAGGACCATGAACAAATTCAGCTTTCCAAAATTTGACTGTTGCTACCGACAATGCAGATTAGCTATAAACAGTATCCAGTTTGGATTTGATTTCTGCATTGTTTTTCCCTTTCTTGTGAAAGAACTTAATCACTGAACGATATTCGACTTTTTCCGTTTTTCACGAAACACAAAAGTTGCTTGCTTGCGACGACTGTAAAACCAAACTAATTGTTCTTTTTGCTTCAAATTTTGACAGACCCCATTACGTGCGTATTGGATGGCAGGTGTCAAAACCATTCGATAGATGGCGTTGTCACGTAACGCCATCTATCGAAGGCTAGATTTATGTCAAAGCGCCCCCCCCTAAGAGTGCGTTTATGTTGAAGCTGCGATTAGAGATAAACGCTGGAATGAGAGTAGCGATGTAAAGTGGAAAAAAACAACTCGTGTTTCATTCTGTTCACGTTGAAACAGCAGCAGTGTCTAGCTAAAGCTCATGCAGTCAAAATGAGTGATTCCGAAGACGAAGATATACTTCTATGTTCAAGTGCACTTGAACTCAAGAGCAACCATGACAAAGCGGGCAGCAGAGCAGTTCGTGCCGTAGATAAATGAACGATATCTTTAGCTACATCTTCCGAAGTTTGAATTGCTGTGCCCAAGATTTTCTACTTGGTAGAAGTGGATAAGCCTCGTCAATAACATAACATAAGGTGCATTCATTTTTGAATTAGGTAGAGCATGGGCATTAGGAATTTGAAGTCGTCTGATAGATGCAAAAACAATTCTGAAGAATTTGTTTGAGATTTCTATTAGTATATAATCGAACGTTTCAATACGCATTCTCATATATTCTGCAAATTTTGTAGGATGTCGCCTTAAATCTTTATATAGTTTATGGTATTTCTCGAATGCATTTCTCTCTTAATTAACAGGATATGCGCCGTATTTGTGTTTCCTACATTCTAGTAAATAATAGGTTTTAGCACTTGAACATCAGAAGAAAGATGGGTCACAGCAGAAAGAAAGGTCACATTTCTTTCTGTTGTAAGATATGATTGCATTCCTGTTTACTGCCTGTTGATCCGACGCGAACTTCTTGGCGCTTAAATCCCATTTGTTGAATCGGTAAAATATTATTTTCTTCTATAAATTTTTCATATTTTCTGCAACTTTTGAAAAACTGCGGAGAAAACTAATCGGCCTCCTATTCTCCGGAACATCAGAGTTTTTGTCTTTCTTTGGTATCATAACTTCTATTGCATTCTTCCAACTGCTAGAATAGAATAGCATTTATTATGTAAATACACAAAAGTGTTTACAACGGTGTTTACAGTCTTTACAGCGGTTAGGAAAATACAACAAATACAAGTGTTTACAACGGTTAGGAAAATAACTGGTCAGATTTGCTTTATTTATTATATTCAAAAGTGATTCCAATAGCAAAAGTCAGTTCATTGGCATTATTTTATCTGAATTACTAAATTGTTTTTTAAATGATCTGCACAAATTTCCGCTTTTTCAGTTTCCTTGAACATTAACTTTCCGTTTTTATCTTTAAATTGCACATTTTTTTCATAATTTTTCCTTATTATTTTGAGAAATTTTCGTACTCTTCGCAGGCTTCTTCAATGGACTTGTTCCAATTATTTTGACTTTTTAACTTCAACATTTCTTTGATCTCTTCTTGTATTTTTTTTTTAATTTTCAGCTATATCATCTAAATGTCTCGTTCTCTTAAATGTTTTCATCATATCGTTTTTATTACGTACACGCTCCTTTTCTTCTTTATTTAGCTCCATTTATTTTCTTGTGACTCTCTTATATAGCTGATTTTGATTGCTTCTTGAGTATAGTTTGTGAAGTGATCAAGTTCTTTGTTTATTTCTTGTACAGAATCTATTTGCTTTATTTTTCATTTCTTTAGCATATTTCATCCAATCTATTTTATTTTGTACCAATCTCGGTTTTTGTGGTATAGCATTTGATTTCTGCTACAACTCCTAGATGATTTGAAAACAACGCATACTTAGTTTGAACCAGCTTATCTTTCTTAACATTATTTATTAAGAAAATATCAATGACATCCTCTCTGGCGTTGCTTCTTTTTTGGGAGCGATGTTGACTCATTTGGTCCAAATACCTCTAATTTTTCAACTTTCTTTCAAAATTTGAATAAAGTTTTTCCTGAAGGATTAGTAATACTGCTTACGATTTCTGTGAAATCTTCTCCTATCGGTTTTGATGATGATCTGAGATATAAGGCTGCCAATGTAATGTGCCCTCCTCCAAAATCTATTTTTATTGCCACTGCTTCATTGTCTGGAGGTTCCATTGTTATTTGTAACAATATTAGTTTTTAATAGCAATGGCTATTCCACCGCCATTACTTGTTGGTCTATCCCTTCTTAATATCGATAAACCCGGAATTGAAACATTTTCTCCTTTATTAAGTCTTGTCTCTGGTATGAAAATAACTGAAATTTCCTCTTCGTATAAAATTTTTTTTAGCTCATAAATACGACCACAAATACGACGTAGGCCATTTACATTGCACGTAGCAATTTTTAAACTGAACATATTTTCTATGCAATGATTTAAAACCATTTTCAATCAATCCTGGGAGTAAGTTAGTAAAAACTTCTTTTATGATATTTACTACAAGTGCTAATATTTACACTATTAGCACTTGTTGCTGTTTGACGGCCATTTGTAATTTGGGAATAACTTACGCCGGGCTCAACTTTTACGTTTTCAATACGTTCTTCTTTTTCCTTTTCTTTTTGTTGCCTGATTAAATCAGGATTTGCTGGGCATACCCACGCATTTGTTTTATGGTTACATTCATATTTGACTTTGACGTAAAATTTATCTTTTATTAATTTCGATTCTTGTTCTTGAGTTTTGCTTCTGGTTGTACGCATGTTTAACAATTTAAAACCTTTAATTTTAAGATTTTGGCGTCCTAATACGAGACAAATTTTATTAGAAAAATTGAGAAAACTTAGCGTCTTATTGATTAAAAGAAAAATTCGAGACAGACCTGTTTATGTAATTTTTGTTTTTTTGAATCGTATCTATAACGAGGACTTAAAACTTAGATTTTAGAATGGGGGTTTCAATTCTCTAAAAATTCGTTAATTTTGATTATACTACAGATAAATTATAACTCGGGAAATTGATATTAATGTTGATTAAACCTATATTCATTTAAATCGACTTTTAAACATAACCATAATCATAATTACGTTATAAAAATATTAATATATAGTTTATTTAAATGATTTTAATTGATGTGAAAATAATTTTTATTGTGTTGTTTTTCAAATCGAAGGGATTCTTATTAAACATTTATCAGTTACTAATTCAGAAATAACAGCTTTAATAGTAATTAAAATGCGGTAGTCCTCCACATATCGCGAAGCTTCGGTTCTGCTAAAGCAGTTACTATTTAACATGGGCCTAATGGAATTAAAGGCACTAATAAATTTCTACTTAATTTTCTACTTAAATTATTACTACATTTTATTTTTGATGCAATTATTATACGAAATATTTTAATTTAAGCTTTATAGCAAATATATACAGAATATCACAGAAATACGTGTACAAGTTATGTGCAGTGATTCCTTTTATGCAAAAGAAATACAATCCTGCTGCATAGAGAATTGAAGGTAAATCTTAAAGTATTTATAAATACAGTAGAGTCTCGCTTATGCGACATAAACGGCCGCCATGACGTTGGATAAGTGAAAATGTCGGGCAATAGGGAAAGTTTAAAAACCCAGGTAAAAGAAAAACGAAGTTAAAGTTTTACACATTTTTAATGTTTGCTAATGTATATAGCTACAACGACTTTGCTTACGATTTTAGTGCTATTAAAAATTCTGTATCTAAATACTTCATGAAGATGTAAAAAATGTTTCAACGATAATTGCCGTTTTCTTGCTGCCAAGTTCCGTCCTCTTTGGAGCATCATTATATCGATACCCGTAGCTTCTTAATGCTCAACATATGCCATGGCGACTTCTAGGGCCTTTACTGCATTTTCAGCTTGTTCTAACAATGTCGATAGTAGCTTTCGGTAATTTGTTTTAAGTGTTACCAAAACACTTTGGTCCATTGGTTGGCAAATATCCGTTACATTCGGTGGTAGAAACATCGCCTTGATGTCGCCATCTTGAAGTTCATCTGTGCTCGGGTGTGTTGTCTTACAATAGGCTTTTCTTAGATTTTTTTTCAAATATTTTTCTGTGGAAACAACAAATTCCTTATCCACGCTGCTCATCCACGCACTTTTCTGATTGTAATACTTTAATGGAAGAGCATTTTTTGCAATTACTTTGAATGTTCGTGGATCTTTTGCTTTCCCGATCATTGCAAAATCCATTTTATGGTTCGCTGATGCATTGCAGCAAGCAAGAATTGTTACCCTTTCTTTGCTACGTTTGTAGCCAGGGTCTGATTTTTATGCTGTTCTGACGGCAAGGCTCTTACTAGGTAACAACTTAAAATTAAGCCCTGTGTCATCACAGTTAAAAATTTGATCGCCTGTAAGGTTTTCATTTTGAATAAAGAGATGAAATTTTTTATGAAATTCATTCATTTCTTCAACATTTGAGGACAGTATCTCCCCACAAAACATTTAACTGGCGGATTCCGTAACGTTTTTTTCACCTTGTGAGCCACTCAACACCTTCCGTGAGTTCTGCGTCATGTTCATTAAATTCATTTCTAAAATGCAACGTTTTATCCTGCAGGATAGGCACACATTTGTCTCTAAACTGGGTAAACCATAAGTACAAAGTCTCACTTAGTTGTTCATATTCACAATTTTTCATTGTTTTTCTCCTTTAATGCACTTTCAGTCTCTTGAAGAACACCATTTTTCTATTTCAAATCGTTTCTTTTTCCAATCTCCTACTGTTACCCGTCCGACGCCATAGTCATCAGCAACTTTCGACATTGCCTCTCCTTTGTTCAGTTTTTTTATTGCCTCTCCTTTGTTCAGTTTTTTGATTGCTTCTTGTTGTATCCATACAAAAATCTTCTTTCGATTCGCACTACATTGAGCTATGGAAGAGCGAAATGGGGTTATGGATGAATGACACTTGAGACAAAGGTCTGTCGCGCAATCTGTCAGTCTGTCGAATTGTAGTGTATACCTCTGTGGTAGCGGTAAACCCAATGACGACAAAAACTAAACGCTTGCTAACAAGCGGCGCATTTTCTCGTTGCCTGCTTCGCTTTTTTGCGGGAGACGTCCGACAAGCGAAGGTCGGATAAGTGAGATTCTACTGTAGATGTTATTTTCAGCATTTACTTATGAAGTCAATTTATTTACGTGAGTTAGTTCCTCGTGGAATTTTCCTTTTTTCTTATTTTAAGTTAAAGAAATGTAATAATCTTTTGAATAGGGACCAACCACCAAGAAGATTTTAAATAATGCTTAGGATTAATAAGCTGCTGTTCCCTTGTTCCTCATGTACTATTCTACCCATAAATCAATAACGTCTTAATTCATTTTATTTAATTAATAGGTATTTCTAGAGAAGGCTGAACTTTCCTCAGATTTTGTCACGAAGGTAACTTTTCAGAAGTACCATTAATATCAAAATGTTAAATAATTATATATTTTTTAATTAGTTACAAATACATATCTTCACTTGGAAAGCTTTGCTAAGTCTATGGATACTAAATTATTGTTGGCCACATGATACTGATACTTTATATTGGGTCGCCGCATAATTATTGCGGCTTCTTTAAAACAAATTTTATTCAACAAAAAGACCTTTAACAAAAACATTTTTAAATGATTATTCCGGAGCATATTCACCATCTTCTTCAATTACTGGTTCCCATTTGCTTGGCAGACGGTCGATTCCACGGGCGAAGAAGTTGCTGTTCTTCGAGGTAATTCACTCTTTGATGCCGGCCATCAAGTCATCCAAGTTGTAGTAAACTTTATTCGCGGGCCACTTTTTCAGCGTTCGATTGACGTGATAGCCAGTGGGCGCTTCTGTGGGAGAATATGGCTGATGAGGCAGCAGTTCCCAGCGACAGATTTGTCGACACGATGCTCAACACATGGAGGCTGGTTATCGTGGTGGAAGATGATACGGTTTTTTTGCGCGGCCATTTCGTCTCGATTGCAGCGTGAATGCGGTCAAGTTGAGCCAGATAGACGTCGCTGTTGTTATTTAATTGCCGCTGCCGTTTTTGTTGGGAATCCGCCACTGTTGACGCTCATCGTGGTCATTACACCAATAACAAATCCCGTTTGAGACGATTTCCCAGTCGATGATTCGGCTTGTATCCCACTAAGCACAGCACATTGCCTTCTTACAATGGACACTTTTCGATGTTTCTTTTTGTGAAACATCTGGTGAAACGCAAACGTTCTTTTTTTGAAGTTTTTGAAGGAAAAACACGATTTATCCCCAGTGAATCGTGTTCCTCAGGAACGAAGTCTGTTCGTTTCGCGGCATCAAATCGATGAAAATTCGGACACGTTCGGCTTTGTTGTCGAAGAGTTCGTGAGGGGATCCAGTCAATTTCCATACTTGTCCGAACTTTGTGAGGCGACGAACGTTGGTCGAATGGTCCACGTTGAAGTCTAACTTTCTCGTTGTGAAGCTTTTGTCCTCTCATGGTTGCCAATAGGGTCGTCGAAATTTGATGGTCGACCACTTCCTTCTTCATCTGTGAGATTTGGATCTCCCGACTTTTTCCTTCTTGAACCATCTTTCAACTTTGCTTTTGCTGTTTGTTCCTTCGCCAAAAAGTTCGTTGAGATCACTAAATGACTATACTGCATTCCAATCTTTCTCGAAGTGTTAGAGCATAATATGAGAGAGTTTTATTTTTATGAAATATGAAAAAAAACGATTATTTAAAGTCGCGGAAATAAACCGTAATAAATATACACCGACCCAATATTTCTAGTCTATCAAATTATTCAAGTGAAAGTGTCCAATTATACAAACATATTTATTGTCACAAACGATTTATGCAAATGACTACATATAAATTTTGATAAGATTTTAAGTACTTTGAGAGAACTCAATTTATTAAGTAAATTAATTAGTCCTTGTTGAAAAAATTTCTAGTATAATATGCTTATTCTTTCAAACATGAATATGCGGAAACTGCTTTACATGACGACATCGGATTGAAATAATTTTAGAAAGTGTTTCACTTGGTTTAAAAAACCAGTTACATACGTTAACTCTATATTAATTTGTACATTATAACTGTCCGGCGTTTAAAAAATGTGTATTATATACCTGCTTTCTTCTTTGAAATAATGTAGGAATAAAAAATATAATCTATGTATGTCGGAACTTAAAATACGATACAAATTTCCAAGAAAAGACATAGCTTAAAAATTATTGTAAATATATTTTGTAATGAAATGAACAAAACTATTTTTATTTTTTGATATCGATTAATGTATTATACTAATATATATATATATATATATATATATAATATTTCAACTTTAATATTGTATTTCTAACCAAATTCGTTGAATTGATTGAAAATAATAGAAATGAAACTTCAAAGTCCACATAAGAAACTATAAATTAGTTTGATTTTATGTGACATTAAATGAATCAACAAAAACAATATTAACATATAGATGTAAAAATAGTCAGTTAGAAAAACAACTGTAATGTAAATGATCATATGGATGTGTATCGTCGTTTATTGACACGACTACATGAATTGTTTAATTAATTAGTTAGATTAAGCAGGTCGTCTTCGAAAAATGTGTAACAAATCAGAAAAAATGTCGATGAACCGCGGGTGGATGGCCATTTCTGCTAGAAGGTATTAAGCTTTATCAACACCCTTATTTTTCAGAA
>WYDF02115507.1:0-10275 GCA_009867245.2 Adranes taylori
TCTGATTTGATCTGATTTGATCTGATTTGATCTTATTTGATCTGATTTGATCTGATTCGAACTGATTTGATCTGATTTGATCTGATTTGATCTGATTCGAACTGATTTGATCTGATTTGATCTGATTCGAACTGATTTGATCTTATTTGATCTGATTTAATCTGATTCGAACTGATTTGATCTGATTTGAACTGATTTGATCTGAATTGATCTGATTTGATCGAATTTGATCTGATTTATTTTGATTTGATATGATGATCTAATTTGATCTGATTTGATCTAATTTGATCTAATTTGATCTGATTTGATCTAATTTGATCTGATTTGATCTAATTTGATCTGATTTGACCTAATTTGATCTGATTTGATCTGATTTGATCTGATTTGTCTGATTTGATCTGATTTGATATGATTTGATCTGATTTGATCTGATTTGATCTGATTTGTCTGATTTGATCTGATTTGATATGATTTGATTTGATTTGATCTGATTTGATCTGATTTGATCTGATTTGATCTGATTTGATCTGATTTGATCTGATTTGATCTGATTTGATCTAGCTAGATCCGATTTAAACTGATTTTAGCTGATGTAAACTGATTTTATTTGAAATTATTTGATATGATTTGGTGTGATTTGTTCTGATTTCATACGATTTGATCTGATATTATCTAACTTGATCCGATTTGCTCTGATTTGATCTAAATTAAACTGATTTGATCTGATTTAATCTACATTGATCTGATTTGATTTGATTCGAAGTAATTTGATATTGTTTGATCTTATTTGAACTGATTTGATCTAACTTGGCCCTGGTACATATAACGAAATTGGTATTAAAGCCAATAGTTTTTTGTTTCATTTAAAAATATATGAGTTACGATCGTGGGAAAATTTAGACCAATAATATTTAAGAGACATTTTAAAAGCAAATTTTCAATCATGTGCAATGTGTTTTGTGTGTGCGCTTACGTATTCTTATTGATAATAATCTGTTAGCGTATTAACAACCAAAGAATTTTTAAAGTCATTAGGGCCTATATATTTGGAACTATAAGAGTGAGACACAACATATGTGGTATCATCGTAAAGCAAATCGGAAGCGCAACCAAAATATAAGAAAATATACAGGGTATTATTAAAAAGTTTTTGAAAGAAAAATGTATTGCTTAAACTAGGTCAGGTATATTCAGTAGCCCACTCTGGCAAACTTGAGGCTCTCTGGTCATACATACGTTCCACAAGTTTCATTTTTCATAAGAGCCGAGATATTTATGGTAGTACACTTTTTTCAAGGTCAAATTACTCCGAAGCTTTAACCTTTGACCTTATTAAATTAAAAAACTTTCGACACAAAAAACATTCTTGCGAAACTTTTCGAGAAAATGGACCCTAAAGTTAGCAAACCAAAAAACACCCAGTATATATGTTAAATTGTGATTTTGGAAAAAAATGTTTCAAATGAAATCGAAGGGTCTTTATGTAGCCTATACAATAAAGTTTATTCGAATGTCCTATATTTTATCGTTCGTGAGATATTTCGAAAACTTTATTAAGCTTTAAAAGTGGCAACAATGCTTTCTATACAATTTGGAACCATGTGACTTTTTTATTCGACGCATAATACAAGATACTATATGTGCGCAAAATTTCAATCTCCTAGCTTGAATATGAAATTTCTGAACAAAAAAAATTTCTACACCTGCGTACCAAATTTCATTAAGATCAGTTCCATAGGGAACCGCAGACATCTAAAAATCGATATTTCTTTTAATTTTTTGAGCAAGAAACAATTTTTTTAGAAAAAACTTTTTATATGAAAAATTGTTCTTTATGTCTGCGTGTGTCTGCGTTGATGGCTAAACTAGAAAATGTGAAGCAAGGGGTTTCCAGTTCGCATGAGTTTGGTGGCATTATTGAAGCACTGTTAAGTAAACACATTATATTTCAGTCGGATAATGAAGAAATGCAAATATTATTGTATACAACTAACGAATGAGTAGACATTAATTCTTTTATCTCGGGATTAAATAGTAAGGTTTTGAAATTGGTTGTATGCGCACGTAATTGTAAGTCTATCGGAGAAGCGGTACGAACAGGGGTAAACGTAATTGAGGCTTTTAAGAATGTGTTATCACACGAGTACACTCATTTTTTTAAATAAATGGGTTTTCGTAACCCTAAACTAATAATGAACTTGAATGCATTTATTATTTGTAAATATTGAAAACCTACGAAGAAGGTCGGGTTTCGCGCAATGCTTACCATATATTATATGAATCAGAGAAAGATATACTGTCCCTTACTTTACTGTCATAATATGTATGGCAAATTAAGCACGCTAGATGCGTGTATGTGGAAGTATTGATAAGTTGGATGGCGCCATTCACTGGTACGCTATAATATACTACGTCATTACAGCCCGCTGTTACTGCTGATTACTGCGTTCTATTGTAACCCGTGGGAATGCCGCTATGAGTGGAATTATATGTTACGTCGTTATGTAGGGTAGGGATAGTACCGAGATTTGCATAGAATTGTGTGAAGAATCCGTGTCATAATAAATGTCGTGCAATTTTCTCCATTTGACCCGTATAACAGACTAAAAGTTGTGCGAAGGTTTCCATCTATAAATAGCGAGATTTTTGTCATAATAATTTTGTTCCAATCTTGCGAACTCGAAGACAAGTCGTCGAGCAGCAACAGCTAGCGTGAGCGATTTTCTATACTATATACTGTTTCATAGATTGAATGAATAGCTTTGTTTCTCTTCCTACCCTTCCATTCACCCATTTCCTATACAACTAGAGTGTATACTGATAGTTACTGCGAATTATAGTTGGTGATAGTCACTCAACAATAATAGCATAAGTGCTCATCACAGTGTTACGCGCTTGTAGTGCTTCCTTTTTCCTCTCATATCCTACTAGATTCTATACTTCTAGCTAGTGCGCAATGCAGCTAGTTGTAGTCACTCGACAATAGTAACATCAATGCCCATTGGGGTGTTGCGCGTCATAGTAGTATTTTCCCGCACCTTCTACTGGGGTGTATACTTTTAGCTGTGATAATTTTAATATTTGAATTTCGAATTTTTTTTTGCGGTATTATTGTAATTTAGTGTAATTACGGCAATTCTTGAGCCGTAGAATTTTATTTTGTGCCTCCAATTGAAAGAGTGCCTGAGGCAATTAATTGTTATTAAGATATCAGATGCGACTCCTTATTGTGATGAGAAAATTAATTAAGATAATTAATTAATTATTATTTATGCTTTATATTCTATACAAATATCTTCATATTCTGTACACTTATCAGTAAAACTTATTTATCTTGCAGTGAAATATATTAATTAGATTCGGTTACAATTCGGTTACAAACATTTTAATCCAAGTAAGAACTTGAGTCAATCACCAAGAAACATCAGGAATCCCAATCTGCCGTGGCATAACAACTGTCGTTTAAGCTCAGGATATTATTCCATATCTCAAATAATTTTTTGTGGATTTTTGTATTTATTATTTACATTCTGCATACTGCACTACTACTAGATGATATGGTCCATGTAAATTTATTTATATGCAATTCCTAACTTAGGATGTCATTTAAATGTATTGCGCTATTTCTTGCTTTATATATTTTCCTTGTAATTATTGATTAACTTTGATGGCTGCTTTGTTTTTGTTTTTAAACATGAGGTACACGCTTTTCTTGGCATTTACTTTTAATCCGTCGACCTCAAACCACCTATAGTTTTTATAAAGATCATTGTTTATTTTTGTTTTGTAGATTAAAGCAAAATGGTATTATCACCGAAGACTGTAATGTGCTTCTAGAATTGTCGGTTGCATGTTCAAGCCATACACAAGATACAAAATTGCTCCCAACACATATTCCTGTGGCAATCCTTTAGTTATTATTTTTGGACTGCTTCTATGTTGGTTGCTTAGGTATGATTTTATTAGATCGTATCCTTTACCTCTATTACCCATTTAACACAGAAATTTCAAGAGAATTGAGTGATCTACTGTGTCAAAAGCTTTTTGCAGGTTCATGTCGCTTGATGCAATTACATAATAATTTTTATCTCATTCTTTATTTGTATAGTGCGTTACAAAATTCAATGCCGCCTGGGTATTCCTCCATGTTGGAAACCAAATTGGTTTGGATCATATAAATCGTTTTGTTTTAGATAATTTTCCATCCTGCTATGTATGACCTTTTCAATAATTTTACAAAAACTGCTTATTAGTCTATAGTTTCCAAGCTCTGTTTGTTCGGTTTCCAGATTTAAAAATAGGCGTTTTATTTGAGATTTTGAGGTACTCAGGAAACTCACCTGTTTCTAGGATGTGCTCTGAAATCGTTGCCAAATGCTTGGATATTTCGTCTTTGATACATTTTATGACGCTTCATATGATTCAATCATTACCTGGCACTGTGTTGTTTTTTATAGAACTAGTAATATTTAAAATTTCTTTGATTTAGGGTACAAAGAGATTGTTTTTTGTTCAACTAGATTTTATATACTATTTTTGTTCTTTGTCATGTCATCTGTGACAATTGTAGCAAAGTGGTAGTTCAGTTCTTCAGCAATTTCCATTCTATTTGTAATACTTTGGAATCTTTTATTATTCGACATATTATATTATTTGCCGGTCCAACTGTCAGATTTTTATTAGAAGGTTAATTTAATAACTGTGAAAATTGGCTTAATTTGATATTAAAAAACGTGCCACTAATTAAAATAATATGGTTCCTATGAAAAATAAAACTTGAGCAACATATAAAGACTAAAAAACCATTAAAAACATTATATAATCATGTAACCAAGAAGTTATATTTACAAAAGAAAAACCTAATAAATAATGTAATATTCAATACATTTTTTTTTTCAAAATTCTAAATAAGAAGCAAAAAAAAAGGATTATCACATTGAGACTGTCCATTTTCGTTTAAATTCACATTCTTGTTAGTGTACATATACGGCAACTAGCTAAAAATATACGTACATATTCCCAATCTTACCCGAAATGGGGAACGTCTCGCCATTTTGAGAAGCTCGTAGCTAATGGTCCCCTGAGATGTTTCCGAGAAAAGTCTATTGTGTGACAAGATGTTATACAAAAGACTACAAACGCTAGACAAAAAGGAACGTATTCAGATTCGGAAGATACTTATTTCTGCCATTAAATAGGAGATTTGTTAAAGTTTTAAATTATTTTGCATTCAATAAGTGCAATATACATATAGTTGAGTATATTGGCTTCCAGCATTATAGTTTTTCTTACCATGTATAAATTTTATTTATAAGTAACAAAACTATATACATTCATATGTAATGAAACCATAGTGATGTTTATGACAAAAAAATATGTAAAGATTAAAATGTAATCTTTAGTTACAAATTGACACGGTTTTCTCTCTGCCGTTAGCCGTTAAGTATAAAATTCACAAGTTCTCAACAAATGTAAAGTTTTTACAAATTTAACACTCAGAAACGCGATGTCGCCATAGATGTCCCGTTTAATTTCGTGACAATATAGCAGGGTGAGTTTTCCTTAGATAGAAAAATTCCCAACGTCTGATTTAGCTCACCCGACTATCAAAAAGGGATCTATAAAAATATATAATTTAATCATTTATTCCTTTAACATAAATTAATGTTAGCACTAAAATTATATCTGGTCTGTGTGGCTCATAAAATAATAAAACACAAGAAGATTAATATAATTTCTATTTATTCTGTTCATAAGGAGATTAACGTGCATGCAATACAATTTAGTTCCAATTCTCAAGTAGATATAATAACTACAAAGCAACATTTAGTTAGTTCATTAATGAATTAGCTTTATCCTAGAATCAAAATAGTGCGTAGTAAATAGAATTAGACTTTGAAATAAATTAGTAGCAACAGTAAATTCAAAATTAATGTGTTTAAATTTCTCCAACTAGTCAATAAATATAATATGATAAAACTTATATTTGAACTGCACTATTCACCACAACACGATACTCCACTTAAGCTTATTTTTAAGCAATGCAACGTTCAATTGCTGTGGCTCTTTTTTTTGTTTTTTTTGTTTTTTTTTTGTTTTACGTAGGAAGTGGAGAATCTTCAAAAGAGAATCAACAACTGTGGGATTTTTACCCACTAAACTCCACTCCCTGTTGGGATTGTATATTGTTGGGAGATTGGTGAGTTTGTTTAAAGGAGGCTTTAGGATTTATCATCCTCTTCAGCCTGGAACTGTCGCTCTCTAAAAACACAGGTTTTATAGACTGCTTTCCCTACCTTTCACTTTTGCAGGCTGGCTTACCAGCCAACTGCTAATCTTGTTCTTGTTTCCGCCTCATTTGTTCCCATGAACAAAATTTTCTTTCTCTGTCGTACCGACAAGAACGATCTCAAAGCTGGCATACGGCCGGATTAACCCTACTTGTTATGCACCCAATCCCTTTCTTCTTTTTCTATCCCATACCCCCTGCCAACAAAGTGCAGATGGTCTAATTTGTAGCGTCAATCAATAATCCATATCCAAGAGTATTTATTAATTCGCCAAATGAATTAATTGTCCCCCATTTAAATGATGAGGTTATTTTAATATGACATTTATTTATTAATGTAAAATATTTAAACTTCCACAATTAATTAAATTGCCAAACGATAATGCTAAAACATTACAATATTTTATAGAAATTAGCTACTTAAATGATTTAGATGCCTACTGACTACTAAATATACTTAAAAAATACAGTAGGATTTAATTAAAATGAGGGCTACGTGTTTTCTGCTACATTATCCCTCCTCCTGAAAATTTTCGGCCCTAAATGTCAAAACCCCGAAACAAAATTTAAAAGAAGGCTTAAATTCAATCACAGTTCAATTTACAATGACTTGACTATAAGTAACTGGAATGAACTCCTCCAAACTGACTCCTTATTCCTTTCTATTTATCACGTACGGTTGCCCTATGTTAGCATACTTCAGGTTGTTTATTAATATCCGATTTGAATGTATTATAACAATCTGTCATAACTTTCTTCTGATTTCTGGTATTTAAAGATACGACACATTGTTATAACTGATTTAACTTGGATTCAAATGTTTACCTACAGATGGTAATATAGTTAGCAAAACCAGAAGTAATAAATTAAAAGGAATAAGGAAGTGCAAAGAAATTTTATAATTAAATAGTTACATATTGTTCTGTTCAAAAGTCAATCAGAAAATAGAATGGTAGCTTTAATAAATCAGTTTCAATTTCAACTATTATCAATTTCATTTTACGTTTCTATTTTATTTATCAATTTCACTTTCATCATTTAAGTACGAAAGAACAAACCTAATAATTAAGCTTCAATAATATAAGTACAATAGAATCGAACATGAAACGATTCTATTCGGTCCAATTTCCAAAAATAGGAGTATGCAATGGGATCTAAAAGAAGTGACAAAGGCCAGCAGAGCCTATAAAGAGAAATAAATCAAATTGTTGGACGCTGCATGTCATTTTAACGTGTCAAATTTGAAACTTGACCGGTTGGCTTGAAAAACATACACCTATAGTTGCAGGAGGAAAAGTTCTGGGTAGGCTACCCAACCTTTTTAAATAAATTGCAGAAGACTTTGTGAACTATCAACTATACTTTTCTATCAACTATACTTTATTGATAGAAAACCTTACTAGAAATGACATAAGAGAGTTCGCATGCTAATTAGCGGAACAAAATGGCATTAATGGCCCCTTTAAGGACGGAATGCATGTCGTATCATAATCTTTTAGTTAGTATACCCACTGGAATATCTATTGCCCGTGTTCTGGGATTTGACAAGACCAAAGTGAAAACCTTTTGTGATGTACTGGAGCAAATAATGGACAAACACATGTATCCTCTAAATCGGATATATAACGTAGATGAAAGTGGGTTGTCCATTCTACAAAATAAAATTCCCATAATTGTAGGCTTGAAAGGGAGAAGCAAGCCTGGACCACTCACCTTGGCTGAAAGAGGTTCACTTGTCACACTGATTGTTCGTATAAGTGTTGACGGTGAAATTTTTCCTCCTATGCTTAGTTTTCCACAAACCAACCGGTGAAACTAACACGTGAAAGGAGCTCTAGGGTCAATTGGTGACTGCCATCTCAACGAATAGATTCAAAGCTATCTTTTCTCTAAAAGGTTTACTCACTTTATCAAATTTACTAACTCATCAGCTGAGTCTCAGGTCTTGTTTATTCTTGATGGGCATTATTCACACACTACAAATTTAGAAGTTGTGTTGAATGCACGAGATAATCATGTAACTATCATTTGCTTGCCCCTACATACAACACATTAATTACAACCTTCATATAAGTCATTAATAGGACCATCAAAAGACTACTACAGTGAATAAATTATACAACTTTTGAGATGTGCGTCTCAATGTGATCACCGAACAACAGCAGTCACTGCTAATTATATCGCTGATTTTTAGGAAAGGCTTATGAAATCAATTAAAAATGACATTTAAATTAAAAAATTTCGGCCAAGTCAAATTGATAATACTCCAAAAAGAAATAAGATGTATTCACTTCCTGGGATTCTAATGTAAAGATCTTTAAATATTATAAATAGAGGATCTACGGAAAATCGCGATTTATTCTATCTGAAAGAAAAGACAAACGCATAATAATTTCATCACACAGGTGCACTATTAAATGATAAAGGGGAAAAAACTTGCCGTGACGAAAAAGCAATTAGTAGCAAAGGGAAACAGAAAGTAGTTTTTTACGTGAATGAGTTTTATGCTCCTGTATGTTTGAGAGAGAAAATGGAAAAATAATTTAAACAATAGACTTTTTAAGAAACAGAAAAGTGATGCTGAGATGCAACAAACTTAGTCCGAAATAAATTGACAAAAGCCGAGGTGAGAGGGGAAAAGGCGGAAGCCCGTAAACAAGTCATAATTATCGCGAATTTTATTAGATATTCAGTAGAACAGTCTAAGAAAATATTTTAAAGTACGCGACTTTATTCGCATATTTTTTCTTGTTAGAACTATGCCTGAAATACAGATGTGAGTAGACATTCATTTACTATAAAGTAATTGGCTTGAGAAGTTCAAACTCCTTCAGTTATGATTTCATTCTGTGTAAATTAAATGAAACAAATTGTCTACTAGTGTAAAGCAAACTAATTATGAATCTTATTTAAATATCGTAAGCTGATGTTGATTGTTATACCTTTCACGGATGTATTTCATTATAATCTATTCATTTACTAATGCACTGTTTAAAGTGTTTGATGTTTATTTTATTTATTTGTATTTGGTGTTAAAATTTGTCAAAAGCAAGATAATTTTCTTGTGAACAGATTACTTTAGACTCTTGATGCGTTTTAGTAACACTGTGTTTTATGCTTCCATGGTCCTTATTCTACTTATTTAAATATAACTTAATAAAATAAAATCCTAAATCCATTCAAGGCATGAATAGATTGTTTACTTTTGTTACTTTAGTGTTTTATTATTTGGCAAAGTTCGTGAACATTTATGTAATTCAAATAAACCTCAACCAGTACTGGTTTAATGTAATTAGTGTTTGAACCCCCCAAATAGGGTTTATAAATTCTGATTAGGCCCTAAACAAATTACTGCTCTAAGATTCTAGTTGAATTGAATGTATTTTGACTGGGTAGAATTATACTGTTGATGGTCACAAATTTAAGCGCGACAATACTGACTTATTGCAGTCAAATATTCTTGATACGACCCTACAGTTTTTGTTTAAAATGAATTTAAGCTAACCAAATGTACGCAGATGCGCTGCTAGATACAACTGAGAAAAGAAAATTCAATCATGTCACAAACTAGATATTTCCTGACTTTCTATGGTTTTTCTTCTTCCATTTTATATATACAAAAAAGAAATTACTGGAGAACTTTTAAAATCAACTAAACTATATAGACAATTTCATTGTTGACTGAATTGAAATAGGTATGTCTTAATTAGTTTTATTAGAGTCTATTATTTAAATCTATATATTCAAAACATTTAAAAGTTTCTAACAGTTTCTTTTGTTATTGCATTAAAGAAAAGTCGTGTCTTTGGAAACTGGATGCTTTTTGAAACTGCTGCAATATTATAAATTAAGATTTTAGGCAAAATGTTTTTATCCAGATGATGCTATGTATTTTACCGTTCCCATTCCTTTTAGCATTGGTAGTAATATAGGAAGGCTGATTTTTAGTTTTTAGAGAACATAAAATAAGAAAACACTTTCATATT
>WYDF02115519.1:0-10275 GCA_009867245.2 Adranes taylori
GTACATTTGGACCCATTATTCAATTCTAAACAAAGGTGCACTTGCTCCAAGTTAGCACTTAGTCCACCTTATCTTATCCAGATACATTTCGTTACTATCCGTTACGATTTTACTGTATATTTAAGTATTCAGAAAGCGCAGTGGCTGTATTACGTCTAAAGAAATCCTTGTTGTTTGCTCACTAAATGTATTGTTGGTAAAAAAAGTCCAGGAAAGCATATTCTCCCAATTTTGTCAAACTATTGACAATATTAGTCGATGTGTCGTTCGGAAAGATAGCCCGGATCAGCCTTTAATTTTGTAAAGAGTAGTAATAATTATATGTTTTAAGGAGGTTGGAAAAGTGCCTTGTTGAGATGGCCAATGTATTATATCACATAATAGAACATCTGGATATTTTTTACGTAACAAATGACAACGATATTATATTGGCCTCTTTTCCATTTATAAAATCCTATATGCACTGCACTTCTGAATTGTCGTCGTCAATATATTACAAATATTTCTTCATATTTAAGACTGTTTGCGCGATATTTGATTCTGTTAATCTCACCAAATTGCTAATTATAAAATTTGTTGAATGAAATTAATTTCGTTTTCTATATCATAAGCATTAGGTGAAATCTAATACTCGTTAACAATAAAAACTTGTTTAATTACCACGCTCAAACCTGTTCCGCAGAACCTATAAACTATAATAATGCTCTAAGACTTTTAATGCAATCGATTTTTACATATATTTACCGTACTCGTGCATTTTTAAGATTCTAATTGTAATTGAATTATTTTTTACGATGAACACAAATTTGTACAGTAATCTTAGAATTACATACAGTAGAAACAATTCTTCACTGATCCAAAAGTCTTGTTAATATCACCCAAGTTTTATTACAAGTTACTGAATTTTTGTCATGGAAATTCTTCGGTTGCCAACAAAAGAATTATAAGTTAGTGGCGGATTTTATTGTTGAGTTTATGTATTGTTCTATGTAAAAAAGAGTAGAATTTTCACAGGACAACTGAAAGCTGACTGCAATGTCTTTGACATTGATATCTTGGTCTTCAGACACTTTCTTCTGACTTACTGCACTTAAGAAATAATTTATCTATGTAGATTTGAGATCTCGTAGACCGGTGCCAGATTAAACCTTTTACTGGAGTTTATCTGAAACTTATTTTGGGAATCGCACCAAATATAAAGTCACTATGAAATTTCCTTTTTGAACAGACAGATTTTGAACAGACTTTTGGAAACTGATTATTCCTCCGATTTTGATACCAGATAATGATAGCTTGACCCAATACATAATCATGAAGTTGATTGTACAAGTTTCCGTATTTGTATGAATGCGGTGTCAAAAGTAAGGGTTCGCATTTGATTACTTGAAGTTAATCTTCAACTAACCTTGCAGATAATGGAAAGTTCAAATTTAATGTAATCATCAAATTGACTGCTCGATTTTTTACTGTTTTTACATTTAAAGTTTTTTATGAAAACTTTAAACATGGATCCTGCTTTAAATAATACTAACGTAGATCAAATTTCATATATTTTAGATAGACCACGATTCTTCAATTGTCATTTGAGGTAAATAAGTTTTCACCCAATTTTATTTCCATTAATGCTTGGCACCGACGATTCCACAATAGAAAATTTCTATGAAATTTTTTGGGCTGAATTCTTGTTCATTTACCTGTGAAAATTTTCAATAAACCACCAAACTGGCTTTACCAATAAATACTTAGGTCTGTAGCTTTTGTAGATAGATTGTCTTCTTGGAAATAATGTGTACCTCCTCTGAGGTTTCGCCAGAAAAGTAACGTAACTTTCGCGATATTTGTAACTAGATGTTATCATGATGTAAAAATACTTTATGTTGTTTATTAGAATATAATGTTGGTATTTATTTCGTTTGTTTCAAACCATTAGGGTCTGGATTCTGCAGACGGTTCTGTTGTTATGTTTCGCAATCTGTTAATAATATGGAACCGAACCAATTGTGAATTATGACCACCCACTTCGTACATTTTTATTTATTTCCATGATATTTCAGTAAAGATTTATCTGAATAATAATTTCATGTGTTTATGTGTCAAAACATTTGACAGATACACAATTTTGACAACTGAAAGTCATGTGTTGATCACATGACCTATATAGAGTGGCATATCTTTCAGCAACTCTTTAGACAACTGTAGTGTAAGTTCTATGCTATAGATGGCGCAGGATTATATCCTGGGGTCGCTAGCAATTATTTGTTGTCTACTATAAGGGTTGTATTTGGTTAAATAAGGGTGATAGTTGAAGTTTGTGATCGTAAGACTAATTCTCGTGACACTAGTAAGATGTAAAATACTTGTGGCAGTAGGCCGAGTACTGTTCCAAATAGTTGATGAACTGTTCCGTGAGATGTCGCTGTGTGGAAGTCCTGGTTAATAGAGTGGATAATAAGTGTTTTGACTGCATTATTGTAGGAACTGCTGACGTTGTACTATTGGTATTATTGTAATTTCCGATGGAGGGGAAATTGCCAGTAGGGAGTTGTAGTACCTCCTAGCCGACGTTTAAATTTAGACTTTTCTGATTGGTCGATGGATTGCGTAAGACCCGTTGATCCTATGGGATTTGGTTGAGCGCAACTAAAAGATAAGTGGAGGGGATCTTGCTCTGCTAAAGTTGAAGCAGCGGGATGTGATTAGTCTGTTCTGATAATTAGTATCACACAACAGCCAATTTCTTGGCTCCTACTAAATTTAATTTATCAGGTATAAGATGTCTTTGTGAGCGAAAATTATTTATGTAATAATTTGTGGGATGGGATATTTTAGAGGTTTCTAAATTATGCCGTTAAACACCATTGTTTGGTGATGCACAGATCGGGTAAAATTATTAATTTCGATTATCAAAATGGCACTAGAATGTGTTTGTAATTTATAGGCAAAACCTCTGAGGCTGTTGGGCTTACGATGGAGGGTTAATTTTCCATGTTGGAGGTCTTCGCATTAAAGACGAATTCAGGTGATTTTTTGAAGCGGCGTGTTCGTGAGTGTTTGGTGTTGATCAGCCATTTTTGGCGCAACAAGGATCACGTTCATCTAAATTTAGCATGTCTTAGGTGGCTTTGTCATAGGCAGCTGTTGAAGGCTCCCCAATTCGTAAAATTGTGTCATCTGTGGAGTCTTCTCTCAGCCAGCCGTTCGGACCAGTGTCAAAACATTGGTGGATTAAGTATCTCCTTTAACTAACCTTATGTTTTGTCTTTCATATAATATTTTTACCTCACGCATTTTGTGTTATTTGAAAATTGGGTTTTACGTGGGTCTCTGATTTTAATGCCCAATTAGTATTAAGAATAAGCATTAAGAATAAGTTAAGAATAAGTTAGTAGTTTTTCTATAAATTAGTAACTCGTTGCCGAGGCGGTGTATTATGTAATTAAGGGGGGAGGGGGCGAGTACTGAATTTTATATAAGGCTCGTATGGCCTGATTTATGTATGATGACCACCTATAGAGTCGTTTTATATTTATTTGTGATTATTACTTGTGTGCACTCCCTCCCATTTTCTATTCCGAGATTTAGGACAAACCTCTGGCGCGCAGATTACCAAGAGCCGGCGCCTCATCCAAAGAAGGAACTCGATTCAACTACCAAGAAGTCAGTCGGAATCCCGACCTAGTTGCGGCATACTAACTTCAGAGAGGATAACTTTCATTCTCCAAGAGGGCAGGTTATAGTACTGTAATACATTGAGTCAGTTTTTAATTTAAAAAAATATTCACTTTTTTTTTAAAAAAAGATTTTTTTGAAAAAGAAAATTTGTTTTGAAAAAACGATTAAGAAAAACAGATTCACGTACCTGGTTGTTTTTTAAGCCATTTTTATCCTCATAGCTACGCTACAGACATATGTTAACGCCTATTGCCTTAACTTTCAACTTTTCTCACGACATGTGTATCAAGTTATGGCATAGTTAAGCATCCACCCTCTGTATGTTATTCTATTTTCGAAACGTGATAGAGACGTATAACCATCTGTTATAGATACATATGCTAACGGAACTCCCACTCGCGATGTTGCTAATGGGAAGCCTTAGCGTTCGTCACAATAATGGTGCAACTAGATATTAGAATAATCACATCTTCAGGAATCTTCTCAGGTGGCAGGTCCGTTTAAAGTGAGACCGGACTTCGAACTGATGTCGTTGTTCCGGTCCCCAGAGGCTCTCTGAGGGCTCAAATATACTCAGTGGAACGTTAACCAGTTGTCTTAGCGGTGCGAAATATTAGCGGTGCTGATAAAGCAAAATTCAAATGCGGTGATAAACTAATAATACGGAAAGTAGGTAGCATTATTCACGGAGGGGAAAATTCGTACATAAGATCGGAACCAGTTTAGGTACGGCAGGTGAACAATCAGGACGGCGGTTATCTTAGGATTTTAACACGACACGTAACACAGCTGGTTGCGCTATTGTTACTATTGTGTAGTAACTACTCCTGACCTCGTGAAAAATTAGTTCGAATCACCCGCTCTAAAGATAGGCAACACAGCTGGACACAGGGGGACACAGCACGGCAGGCAGTTTATTAGAAGCATATAACGTGTGCGTGCGGTGAACGAGGATACGAAAAACTCATAACACAACATGTTGCGTTTCTGTTACTGTCGTCTAGTGGCTATTTGTAACCCCGGGCTCTAATGAGTTACACGCACCCACTCTACAGATAGGTAACACAGCAGGTTGCGCT
The DNA here is from genome assembly GCA_009867245.2 of Adranes taylori. Taxonomy (NCBI): domain Eukaryota; kingdom Metazoa; phylum Arthropoda; class Insecta; order Coleoptera; family Staphylinidae; genus Adranes; species Adranes taylori. The sequence goes on from WYDF02115519.1 coordinate 4,752, forward strand.
GTGACTGCTACTAACCCGACAGCACGTTTATCACAAATATACACATTACCAGGTGCGGTGGACGGTGGATTCGTAACACAGTGGGGGACACTGCCGTTACGTAAGCCACTACCACTAGCTTAAGCTAATAGTATACCTTCTATCTGGTGTGGTATATGGAATACTATAGACAAATAACACAGCTGATTGCGCTGCTGTTACTGTAGTCAAGCATCTACTTTCAACTCCGCGGCAAACCAGTTAGAAGTATCAACCCCTATTGACACGTAACACAACAGATTGCGTTACTGTTACTGTTGTCGAGTGACTACGACTAACCTCTCGACACACAACTAAAAGCATATACTCTAGTATATTCGGAAGTAGGTTCTAGGAAAAGGGTAGGAAGAAGCTATTCATAAATACATGCATACGGTCTATCAGACGGTATAATGGAGAAAGCTTATCAAAACCATATGCGATATAACTAATTCGATGTAAGCTAAAGCGATATAATTTTGCTTACCAAAACATATACCGGTAGACTAATGTCGCTGGTTGCTATTGGCTCGGTTGGAGCTGCTGCTAGCTAGCTAGAACTGCTCTCGGCGGCTCGAAGACAGGAACTTAATTTAAAATGCTAAAAGCGGGCCTATTTATAAACCAAGAGCCATGTGTAGCCACTAGAAAGAGTGGCTTCTTGAGCGTTAAATCATAATTAAATTATAGTATTATTAACAATACCAAATACCCGGGAACAGAAGTTAGAAAATATCACATTATTTTGGTGCGTACCAGCAGACAGCGACAATCAATCATCTTTGCTTTGACGCATTATTTGCAACGTACGGTTCTCTGTAGGAGCAGTATTAGCTACCTCTTTCTTACTTATGTGGCGGGATATACATACCAAAAATCCCGACTTAAATTATTTCATAGCGCACAGCGGTCAATATTCATTATCATATTTGTTTACATTTATAAATCAAAATAATTGATACGTGACTATTATAAATGCGCTTCAAACAATCTTATAATTTAAATATAATGGCAAAAATATATTGAATAACTTTTCCATATTTGCTTATTACACTAAATTAATTCCCCAATTAATTTACTTATTTCAACATGAGTTTATGACATCTTTATTTTCAAGATAGGGTAGGAAAAAGATCCTAGCAGTAGTTATTTATTTCTTAATAATACATACCTTTCTTATACGCAGAACCTTATTCTGTTTAGGTGTCCCAAATTATTTTCATTTTTCTTTTATTTTATTAGTAACTTTTGTTACAACAATACAAAATCGTTTTGGTTATGCGGAGTTTTTCGCAACATAAAGCGCAACCGTCATACATTTGAATGACGAAGATAATAATATTGAAATACTTATTAAATTAACTATTTTAAACAAATTAAATAACAGCGCAAAAATAAATAGACTGTTATCAATAAAATAGTAAAAGTTAGGAGATAATAATAATTAAGTAATTTCTAAATATATATTTTATACACATCCATATATGTACGTTAAAATCAAGTTATCAGCAAAATATGAATGTATTTATTTATTATTATAACAAATTATTAGCATAAATCGTAATTTCTCTTTTGATGGTTGAGTATTTAATTGCGTCTAATTTAGCTAATTAGTGACATTAGTTAATTTCCTGTCATATAAAATATTGTTTATTGATTCTCCTTTATTTTGGCTGTTTTTAATATACTGAATAAAATCTTGTGTTTCCCAAATAACATCAGCGCACTTATTTCCTTTGATATTAACGGATCTTTCCTCTGCTTTAATGAAATCAGTGTATTTACCGATACTCAAAAAAGACAAATTTTGATTTCTATACTTAAGGTATTATATATATATAAAATGGTACTGTTTTTTATGACTTTAACGAGGCAGAAAATGTGATAATTCAAAATGATGTCACCAAGAAGATGAATGTTGATTACAGGGTTCTAGCATCACTCCAGAAGATTACAACCGAGTCTGATCCCAAATTTATTTACATTTCATTATTTATAAAAAGACCCTAGAAATATGTGTGAAAACTCACAGAACAAATTCTAAACGCTTTATTAGACAAACAACAAATTTTGAACTCCAGAACAAATTCTAAACGCAAGATAGATATTTGAAAAGGCCAAAGAATTAACATGGCCATATACCATGCTCCCTAGGCGATATACCATGGCCATGTTTCCCAGGCTACAACAAAGTATTTGATTCGACTCCATTCAGGGAATGGATATGTGGAGAATTTAAAATGAAAAGGGAGTAACACGTCACCTCATGTTGTTTAAAAATCTTTTCTCATGTTTAACTAAAATTCACGCTTATTTTGGGATAGAAAATGAGTAGTCAACACAAATAAATGCATACACGAGGTACATGAATTATACAAGCATAAGTACATGAGTGCGGGACTGTACTCGAGGCGTGCACCGAATATGAAATAAATGAAATGAAATAAACCTTTTCTACAAAAGACATCGAAAACCTATGAAAAATTACCAAGGTTCAGACAGTCATGGGCTATTTCAATGCAAAGGAGGCGAAAGGAGAGTTGAGGATATTTTCGGAGACTACGGTCATGGCGAATGAATCGGGAAGCGTGATATACTGGTACAGTACTATAATGAAGAATATTTAATGGTAGCATACACATGGTTCCAATATCCAAAAAGGTGATTGTACACATGACTAGATGACAACAAAGGAAATATTATAGGAACCCAGATAGACAATGTATTATCAGGAAAGTGATATAGAAACGGAAATTAATCTGTAAGAATTTCTCCTGGTTCAGATATTAGTTTCGACCATAACTCCGTGGTTGGAAACCTTGACATGACGGAAGGAAATCCAGAAAAGAAAGCAAATACCTAACTGAAAAACTATACGAACCAGAGACAAAAGAAGTGAGTAATAAACTTAAAGAAACTGTACATCTGGAAACAACAGAAATAATAGAAAACTCTTGACAATTTTGGAATTGTGCAATAAAGTGAACTGGAATTTCTGGAAAATTGTTCCTGTCCTACATATTAGGACAGAAACAATTTTTTACCCGTTTAGGTTTTAGAATTACTGTGTGGACTTAATTTACTGCTTCAAAAATGTAGAGGCCAATCATTGGTTGTCCACTAAAGTTTCCTACTTTGTTCGAGTAAGGCATACAGTGCTCTTCACGTTACTAGAATTGACTAGTCATCTCGATCTGATTACAAATCTACATTGGAAGCAAAAAGCAATTATAATAATGGAGGATACATTAACCACCAGTATTTCAATCAGAAAAGGTGTAAGACATAGTTGTATACTTTCTCCAGCACTTTTCAACATGTACTTGACATCGAATTGACAAATCCCATTAATTAAATTAATTGGTGAATGCAATAAGCAACCCTGTAATAATTCATGAACATAATGAGTAATTCTCTAATGTAGTATAAATTGTCTAGTTAAATTTAACCCAATTCTTCAAATATAATTTAAGAAATCAACAAATCAATGTAATGAATAATAATATAAATATAAATTGGCCAATAATATAAATATAAATTAGGAAATAAAAATTTAATATACTCAAAATAAAATCTCGTATGGCGCGAAACATCAAATGAATGCCGCCCGCATAATATAATCAAATGATGCCGACATAACTCGTGCCAGAAAAGAGAAAGCGTGCCGCTTATATGATCTTTTACCGACAGCTACTATACGGCATGTCGTACGCTTTGACTTAAAGATGTATGTGTGCATTCACATAGATATGATATTTCCGCATTTCGTTTTTTTTTTAGATGGCTATAATTTGCATTTTATCGAAATTTATGACAACGTATATTTCCACTACCCATTTTCAATAAGCAGTTATGTTCTCACCCTTTTGTGCTTTAGACCGATCTCTGATCGGTTATTAGTTCTACGAAATCTCAACGGATTCTTAGAAATCTCAACGGATCAAAGAAATTTTTCTATTGGTCAAAATTCGAACCTACCTAAAATTTTATAGCAAAAGTTGCCCTCAAATCATACATACACAGCAAATTCATTTTTTCCGTCACAAATTATATCGCATCTTCACAAATATCTCCCACCATTTTCGTATGTTCGACATAATAACCAGCTGAAACAGCCTGCAACATATTCGCTCAATTCTTTAATTCCATCCACATCTTGGAGAAGCAGAGGAAAAGCCAAAATCCAATCAGAAAGTTTCAAATTGTAAATAGAAGCTATATAAGTCAATTAAAAATCGCGAGTCGGGTTATACATATGAAGTTATGGACTTATTAGAGAAAAATAAACATATTATTTCACCATGTTATTGCGTACCTAATTCTAATAATTAAGATCGGCGAATTTTTAACCAGACTCTGAATTATCTCATGCAATGAGGATTTTATGTTACATACGATCAGAATAAGAAAAGCAGTATAGTGGTGAAAACCATAACCTCAAATCTGTTTTAAATTCTGTAACATACTCAGAAAAGATATTCCAGGAAGCAATAGAAAACGGCTAAGGAGGTACGAAAGTAAATGGAAGAGTGGAGAATAAATTATACTAGCTAACAGTTGTACTCGTTAACAGCAAAAAAGAGCTTCAAGATCCAATTAATAAAATCATAAATTTGCGCAGAAGATAAGCACAGCAAAAACCGGCCAGAAGATAAGGAATGTCCCCAAACTCACAAATATAAACACAAACATAACTATGAACAACAAACGAATAAAACAGGTTGACCAATTCAAATATCAAATATAGATTTGAACCAGGAAACAGAAATATGCTACCGCATAGAAACCGCAAAAATGGTATTCTTTGGAATGAAAAGCTTACCAATAAACCCTAATTTATCGTTAAATACCAAATACAGATCTGCTAACATTCCATTCTTTTATAGGGAACTGAATCCTGGTTCATTAGTTTTGGCCAAACAAGGAATTATCAAATGCAGAGAAAGTTTTAGTTAAGATAAATGCAGACCAGAGCTTACCACGTTTGGAGGGCCACGATACAACGTTTATAAAATAAAATAAAAAAGAATTTTGTATATATAAAACGACAAAGACATGGCGTGCTAATGGAACGAGAAGATATTCTACTTTGACGTAGAGAGTATTTACGTGATTTTAGAAAATACACAAGTGAAGGAATAGCTATCAATTACTTAGACGAAACCTGGCTAAATACTGGTGATTGCATAAAAAAAAGTTTGGATGTACAAAACAATTACGAGGAATGTTTCGGACAGGAGCCATTTCTTGTTCAGAAATTTCATATTCTAACTAGGAGGCTGAAATGTTGCACACATATAGCATCTTCTATTATGCATCGAATAAAAAAGTCCCATGTTGCCAAATTTTATGGGCAGCGGTGTTGTCGCGTTTGAAGTCTAACAAACTTTTTGAAATATGTCAGAAACGATAAAAGATAGGACATTCGAGAAAACTATGTTGTATAGGCTACAAAGGCCCTTCGATTTTATTTGAAACTTTTTTTCTAAAATCACAATTTAATATA
>WYDF02115530.1:0-10275 GCA_009867245.2 Adranes taylori
TGTAATTGTGATTCATGCAGTTATCATCTTTCTGTTTAATGTCGTTAATTGTTATATGTAAAACATAATTTTAATTGAAATTCCAACACGTATGTTTTGTTTTATTAATGTTTTGACGATGGAAAATTTGTGTAAGATGTAGCTTAATATATTTATTCGTAAGTGTTTTTTGATTATTAATTGAAATGTATTCCTATAATTATGTGAATTTGTAGGACACGTGCTTTTTTAATGATGATTTTTGTAATGCTTTTACCTGATGATGATATTTTTATATTGAAAAGGTTCGTAATGAAAATTTCGTTTCATTTATTGTACAATTTTTGGTCACCTGTCTACAATAATTTTATACATTAGATTTTACGGGGCCAATACAACGATATTCAAAAAAGTAATGAGTTAATTAAGTCCTAAAACGTAAATACTTAATTGTTTGGCTTTGTATCCACATTCATAAATTGTCTCAAACGTTAGTAGCTTCTCAAACTACATTTAAATTCAAATATCGTACAATTACATAGGCATTCAATGCTACATATTCACATAATATAGAAAATTTTCTAGGTGGTAACGCAGTTGTTAAACGCTGGCCTCGCAAGCCGGTGTAGTGATGCAATTTGCAAACTAGAGGGTAATGACGAAGATTCCAGTAAGTGCCAGAATTGCGCACATCTATCCTTATCTGGATTTTTTAAGCAATTTGAATATCTTGAACGCGTGTATAAGCACTTTTCGAAGAAATTTACACATCAATTTTCAATAAATCGTAAAAGCAATACTAACATCTACAGTTATTTTAAATTTATTTGACTATGAATTTTTCTCAATATGTGTTGATGAATGGTTAAAAACAAATTGTTTTATATGTTTTATAGATAAATTTAAATTTTAAAAATTTTCATAACAACCAAATAAAGTTTGATTAGAGTCAGAATGTATTTCTTCTAATGGATTAGAAGGTAATTCTTCTGATATATCTAAAATGGGACTAATATCACTTGCTTGCAATAATTCCCTATCATTGTCTAAAGGTAATAAGTTTGAAGATTCATTATAATTAGTTGTTGAAGTTAAATCAAACAAAGTTTTATTAGAGTTCGAATGTATTTCTTCTAATGAATTAGAAGCTAATTCTTCTGATATATCTAAAATAGGAGTTTCACTTGATTGTAATAATTAGACTTTATAGAAGCGATTATTGTTGCCCTGAAATGTTAACAATAGATAATTAGCAAATAAAACAAAATGGAGTATTTGGAACACCACTGAATCATCAATTGCTACTTCAATGAACGATTCTTTCATGGATATTTTAGTAAGTCCTGGGGCATTCATCATTCTGATTAGTTATTAGGCAAAATATTGATGAATGCTAAGGGGTCGATTTACAAACACTTTTGCTTAGTAAGGCTCGAAGCATTCGCCATTCCGATTACTTTTTTGATACACTATATTAAAATATTGGTAAATGCTTATTGGCCGATCTTTGGACACCTTTTTACTTGTTATTCGTATATCTTCGTAGATCTTTATATATGGTGAAAAATAAACAATTTTGGGATTTTCAAAAAAAAAAAAGGTTTAGAATAAAAAAGATGATGACTCTCATGACGTATTAATTAGAGGAAGAAAACAAAAACCATTATGGTGGTGTTTAACTAGGCTAAACGATTAGATCTTTTGCATATTTGTCTATCTGTTACCTTTGTATGAATTAATAACAATCCATTAGTCGCGAATTAAATGGACAAAAATGTTTACCTAAAACAAGCTAATAGCCCAAAATATATATTTTAGTATATGTAATTTATACTCAACAGAATTTAACAGATTAGCATACCAAAGTCAAAGCAATCTGTATCTACATAAAAAACTAATACTTTGCAATAAATCCAATCTAGTTGGCTGACTATGCTTTAATTGAAGCTGGTTATAATAGAATAAATAAATGAGAAAGCTTAACCATAATTTTTTAATAATGCATAAAAATATCATGCATCAATAAATAATATTTATAATTTATACTCTTATATTAATAAGTATTACGGTGTTTGAATATTGCTTAAAGTCTAAATTTTTTCTTGTTTCAGAATGAGACACTAGTAATGCAATTTGATGAGCCGTCGCCTATAAATATCACATATGTAGCCTGTATAGGTATGTAGAAATATACTCATCTCATTGTAAACATTTCTTAGACCATTTATTATCATTTAGATTATCACTTGATTTGTTGTTAGATTTTAAATATATTTCAACTCTGGATATATTTATATCTCTTATTACATCTTTATGATTTTGTCAAATACTTAATTCAATGTTTTCATTGATTGGTAACGAAACACATGTTTAAATAGGTGCTTTCTTCGATAAAATGATGACCAGGAAATATAAGAATTAGCATATTGCTGTAACCGTTATCAACACCCTCTCATGTCAACTATAGGCGCAAGGTATCACCATGAATTCACGCAATGTATAACACTGAATTATGAGTTCAGCATTCAACCAGTACACTATACGCCTCTGTCAACTAATTCTTAAAATTTCCGTTCTAAATTAGAAATGCATTCAGGTTTGCATATATTACGACGGTATATATAAATTTATTAGATATGTGTTGCATTTGATATAATGCATCCCATTAAATGTGTATAATGCATTTTGACGACCTAGGATCGATTTTGAGATGAACTATTTAAGCGTTGTTGTCCCGGCAATGAAGAGTAAGCCACTTTTACAATCAAAGTTCGTCTAGCATCTACTTCTAATTGTGGTTTTCTCTGAGAAGCATCGAAAAAATATGGCCAAAGTTGTCTCTACAGTGATCTTAATTGAACAATCAAAGCTTAACACCTTTAATAATACCTGTAGCACATCTCTAGTATTAGAGTAACGTACTAACACGAAAATTCATAATGAAGATTGTAAATGGTATTTAGTGTCTACCAGTAAAATAAATTTTTAATAGATAGGTGCTTAATTCAAAAAATTGATGATTAGGAAATATAAGAATTAATTTAAAAATTGAGGCAATGTGGACACGTATTTCTGGCATAGTGGTGTAGCGGTTATCAACATCCTTTCATATCAACTATTCCCGCAAGATATCACTATGAATTCACGCAAATCATCACCCTGAATTAGGAGTCCAGCATTCTACCAATACGCTATACGCCTATGTCAACTAATTTTTAAAATTTCTCTTATAAGTTAGAAATTCATTCAAGTTTGCATATATTTCGACTATATGTCAATCTATTAGATGTGTATTGCATTTGATATAATGCATTTGGACGAATTGGCACCTATTTTGAGATGAACCATTGAAGTGTTTTTGTCCAACCAATGAAGAGCAAGGGACTTTAACAATCTAAGTACGCCACGTAGTTACTTCCCATTGACTTTTTCTCTGAGAAGCATCGGATGAAAGATGGCAAAAGTTGTCTCTACAGTGACCCTAAGGGGCTTTAACAACCAAAACTTAACACTTTTAATATCACCTGTAGCTTATCTCTAGTATTAGAGTAACGTACTAACACGAAAATTACTAATGAAGATTGTAAATGGTATTTGCTATCTACCAACAAGAGAAAATTTTTAATAGATAGGTGCTTTATTCGAATAATTGGTTACCACAAATATAAGAATTAGTTTAAAATTGAGGCAAGGTCGACACATGTTTCTGGCATAGTGGTTTAGCCGTTATCAACACCTTCTCATATCAACTATAGTCACAAAGTATCACTACACTGAATTATGAGTTCAGCATTCTAGCAGTACGCTATATGCCTCTATCATTTAATTTTTAAAATTTCCCTTTTAAGTTAGAAGTACATTCAAGTTTGCATATATTACGACGAAATTATCAATTTATTAGGTGTGTATTGCATTTGATATAATGCATCCCATTAAATGTGTATAAGTAGCACCTCTTTTGAGATTAAGGTTTTTGCCTAACAATTGAAGTGTTTTTGTCTAAAACATGGGTAATGTTTACCTCCTTAAAATGACATCAAACATAAGGGATTCAGCTTCAAACATTATCTACTTGTAGAGTATAATATGTTAAATATTCCTGGTCACCGAAAGTAAATAAACACATTATACTTGTTTGAAGACGAGATGAGGAAAAACTTACAAAAAAATAAATTTCACTTTTTATGAGATATGTAAACCGACACTATTACATTTTAATAAATGCTAAAATTTTAATAAATGCTAGTGTAAACCTCTACCTTATGATTTTAAGAGAACAACACATATTTTTTGTAGAAGTTAGTACTCATCATTTCAGGTTCCATGACTTATAAAATATCAGGTTCCATGATGATTTTATAAATTTTTATGATGTTATATAATTTGGTACATAATTTGTACCAACATTTAATAGTTGTATCTAAGAAGTGCTTGAACTAATCCACAAACCATTTAAGGTGTTAATCTTTTGTTTCTTCGGACTCTTGTATGAGATGCTGAAACAAGAGTGTTTATTAAGGCACTAGAGGAAGAAGTGAACCAAGGCGTTAGTTGTTGTTCTACCCCGTACGGAGTTTAAACTTGTTACATGTCCACCAAAATATTAAATGAAAATTCAGTAAGGAATTTTCATTCAATTGGTTAATCAAAAAGGCAAAACCTGAATTTGTAAACAATTTTTATACATAGAAAAATGTATTATTATTACTATTCAATTTAATAAAAACTCAATTTTTTAACATTTTCATTCTCTAGATTTTAATTCAATAAACTATACTTTAATATGAGAATTAGTATCTCTTCTTTCTAACTTTTTATTCTGTAAATTTTGAAATTGCGTTATCAAAATTGATAACTTTGACTACACTATTTTGAATTGAGAGTGAGAACAGAGTCAAAAAGTTCATATTCAACCGGAAAATCTAAGGATCTTAAGGAAGTCCAGCAAAGAGACTTTTCTTTTGGTAACAGCTATGGCAGCTGTTAGAATTTTTTTAGGCGTACAACTTTTGGAAGAATATCGTCTGAAGTAGGCTCATAGTAATTTTCAACTAAACTTTGTATTAACTTGGGAAGTTAAGTTTCCAAGGTTTCGATCAGATTGCTGGAACCAATTTGATATATATTCCATTTCTTGCTAATCCTAGGTCAGCGGCTTGTCTGGAACCTTCTCTTCTTCCAGCAACCTTCGCAACCGTCTTTTTATAGAATTTTAGCCACCAGTTTTCCAATTTTGAAAATCATGCATGTTCTCCGTATTGACCTGAGTCACGTTGTGTATGTTCCGTTTTGCAGTTGTTACGAGGTCCACGTATTGATTCGGTGTGTATACCCTGTCTTTCCATCTTATTTTCCTTTTCGCAGTACCAAAGTTTCGGTGACACTGAAAGAATGAGTGACATCGTACTAGAAAATTTTAATGAATCTTCCTGAACCATCCTGTTGCAATTAACGCCAAAAAAAGAAACAATGTATTATTACGAGTTTGGCCGCCACAAGTATCTTCAAAAGTATGAAGCTCCTTGATTTCTGGGCTCATATTCTGTATATTTAGCCAAATCAAACTGGACACTTCATTAGGGCCTCGTTTGGGCTCCCCAAATGTTTGCACGACCATCTTTTCTGCTAATGCGACTCGTTTTGCGTGGTCATTGAGATACGCCGATTTAATTTTTGTTTCAAGCTCTTCACATACCGAACATCGGTCGATCTGTGGGCGATCGAATCTATAATCGTGGTTTCGGTTATAATAATTCTTGAAGAAATCGTACTTAACTCGTCCCGTTAGCTCGGGGTGTTTCTTACAAAAAAGTTCATGCAGTGTTTTTATAACAAGGTCAGCACCTAGATATTTAATACGTGAACTGCTGTAGTATGATTCTTTAAGTGAAAGGGACGCAATGTAGTGATCAATAATCCTGAGAATGGTCTGCGTTATGGACTTCCCTCGGTGTCTATGCTTGCCTTAAAAATATCAGGCAATTTACCACTAGTCAGTAGAGTTGATAATCTAAACAAGGCCTTGTTTTTAATATCGTACTAAATGCATTTTTGCACTCAAGGTTGCGATGAGTACTTTTCATAATATGGTAATTGAAAATGTAAACACGTTTAAATGGCGTGGATGACTTCATTCTTTGACGCAACGGAGGCACACTCTCTATTAAGCCCACGAAGAAAGAATCCTGTATCATTTTTTGAACGGCTAGACAATAAATGTTGCAGATAATCATTTCAGACAATTGTCAAGGTAGCTTCTAGCTGGTATAATTTTTCTAGTTCTTGCACTTACATATAGCATTCCCTGGAGTCGAAGTTTTATTTTTGTTCTTCATGTTTTGAAACATTTCGAACACCTTTTTGCGTTTCTTGGTTACTTTTTCACTTCAATCTGAATGACTACTACTTGTCATGATAAAAAATGTTAAAACGACGATTTAATTCGAGAAAAGTCACTAATAGTTTAAAAATAAAACCGAAATCAAGATTGTAACCGAGACGACAACATTGTAAACACGTGCTCACCTATCATCAACAAAACAAACTTGAGACAACTAAACATTCCGAAGAAGGGAACAAAGAACCGACTCGTTCCCTTATTCCACTTAATGGTTTCTGTGAGCTCAGGTCTACCCATGACGGAGTTGGTCATTGCTTCCTTCTATTATCTGAGGTTGTGAACCTACCTATACATATACGAAAATATATATTTTGATTTGAAGAGTTTACATGAAAATGTATATTTTGATTTTTAGGGACCCTAGTTCTCTTCTTCAAACTACCGCTTCAATTATTGTAAAATCAATAAATTTATAATTTTTTATTTATTTTTATTAATTGGCAATGCTATGCTATAGAAATGCACGTGTTTACCTTGATGTTATGAGTTTGGAAATTCTAAATTCCAACATTTCACAATTTGTTGAGATTCACAAATTTTCGCATGTATAATTTCCAAACTCATAAAATTAGAGTACACACGTGTATTTCTACAACATGATGTTGCCAATTGGTGCAATTGGCAAGCGATTTGCGCACAATTTGATTGCCACTGCATAATATTCGCATCGTATATAAATAATTGTATTTAGTAATTTATATATTACATTTAATTATATTAAATTTAGTAATATTTATTAATTTATATTAAAAAATAATTATATTATGAAATTAATAATTATATAATTACTTATTTACAATGCGAAAACTACGCACTGGCAATGAAATTGTGTACAAATTGCGTAGGGTGGTTTGACATAAATCTAGCCTTCGACAGGCGGCGCTACGTGACAACGGACGCCATATTGGTTTTGACATCTGCCACCCAACACATGACGTCTGTCAAAATTTGAAGCAAAAAATACAATTAGTTTGGTTTTTACATCCATCGCAAGCAAGCAACTTTTGTTATAAATGGAAAAAGTCGAATATCGTTCAGTGATTAAGTTCATTCACAAGAAAGGAAAAAACAATACAGAAATCAAAGCCGAACTGTTTCTTGCGAGTCTGAACCGTCGCTAGCAACAGTTACATTTTGGAAAGCTGAATTTGTTCGTGATAGTACGAGTGTTTTTGATGTTGACTATCCTGGGCCCTCAAATATCGTTACTACACCAGAAACCGTCGACAAAATCCATAATATGATTATAGTAAACCGTCTAATCAAAATCAGAGGCTGCATCATATCAACTGAGTGTGTACACGCCATCATACACAAATATTTGGATATGAAAAAGCTATCTGCACGATGGGTGCCGCGTTTATTCACTATCGACCAAAAACGCACACATTTGTGACGGATTCGGAAAAGCTTGTGGCGAAGATGACTTGTGGAAAAGCTTGTGGCGAAGATACACGTCAGAGACAAAGAAATAGTCAAACAGTGCAGAAAAAGCCCACCTAAGAAGGCAAAGACAATGCGATTCCGATCGGCTGGTGAGGTGATGGCCACTGTTTCTTTGGGATGCGAAAAGCATTATTCTTATTGATTACTTGGAAAAAGGTAAAACTATACCTGGAGATTACTACACAGCATATCGATACCAAATTAAAAAAGCCCGTGTTTGGGTCGGAAAAAAAAAACACCCTTGTATGGCACCGCAAAATGTTCTCTTCCATCACGACAACGCACCTGCTCACCAAGCGGCCGTCGTGCAGGCAAAATTGAACCAATTTATCGACCATTCACCAGATCTAGCCTCTTGTGACGTCTTCCTGTTCCTAAACCTAAAACAGTGTTATGATCAAAACTTGCCACTATTTCGAAGAGCTCAAGCAAAGTAATTTTTCGGAAGAGATGAAAAAATTGGAAAGTCGCCTTGAAAAGTATATTGCCTTAAAAGGGGATTATGATGAAAAATAAATGAGAAAAAAATACCGCGGTTTCTTACCTTAGACTAGATTTCCGTCAAACCACCCTTACGCTTACAGTTTTTATGGATTCGTATTTTAAATTAAAAAATGTCATTTTCAAAGAAGAAAAACTTTGTTGGAGAGTGATGATGATAAACAATAATGAATTAATTACTTGTTCGTGGAGTTTGTGCCTTCTTTGTCGAGACTAATATTCCAAAATTGTCGAGAGCAATGTTTGTAACCATATTACAACAAATACAGTTTAAATAGACATTATAATAGAAAACATTATGAAAATTTGACAAACTTGAAGAAAAATTACGCGAGAAAATGTTTCAAAAATTGAAGGACAGTTTAACAAGTAACAAAATGTGTTTAAAAAATTGAAACTAGCTTTGGTTAAGGTGAGTAATTTTATTGCCACAATAAATGCTTGGCCATTTACAGATGAATTTGTTAAAAAAAATTTGAAACAGTAAACGATTCAGTGAAAACCTTTTCTGGTGCTACCTTATCTTTCGTATAATTACGTGGAAAGTTTGAAATTTCAGATCGGATTACATTCTTCAACATACTGAAAAAGCTATTCCTTTTAAACTAGCAATTGATGAATGGGAAGATTTGAGACAAAATGCTTAGTTCAATTTTTTTATCTGTAAAAGTTTTGACCCCAAACAAAAGTCGATTTTGCAAAAAATAATATACGACATAAAATTATTAAAATTTCTAGAAACATTATACAAAAGTACGTATACTTAATAATTTTTTTAGGAGTGTTTTTGACAATATTGATATTCCTCTCTATATCTGGCAACATTTTGGTTTGCCTAGCTATATACACAGATAGGGGCCTACGAAGAATTGGCAATTTATTCTTGGCGTCTTTAGCTATCGCTGATCTATTTGTTGCCGCACTGGTTATGACCTTTGCTGGTGTAAATGATTTAATGGGTTATTGGATTTTTGGTGAACAATTTTGTGATACATGGATTGCATTCGATGTGATGTGTTCGACTGCAAGCATTTTAAATCTATGTGCAATATCGTTAGATCGTTACATTCATATCAAGGATCCATTAAGGTAAGATTTTCAATGGCATTATGATTGGACTTGATTCTCTTTTTAATCAATTTTGCTTAAAATATTCCTCTGTATTACTGTATAGTCAGATGATAAAAACGATAGTTGCATTATGCACAATGCTCAGGAGACTAAACTATATATACGATAGGTTATTTATAAATTATGAGATTTTGATAGCAGAAAGTAGCACTTTCTAATTATAAGGAATTTCTATATCTCTAATCAACAGTCTATATTTTTTTTTATTGTAATATCTCTCAAATATATTCTCAAAAAAACTACTTTTTGTTGATAATGTTAAATGTAAATAGCTAGTTTTCGTTCACATTCTACAATAAATTTTCAAAAGACTCTCGTATGCTACTATTATTATTTTAGTACTTTTCATTAAATCAGAAAATATCTTTTTTCAATACTTTCCAGCAAAATATTTTTAATACTTTCTACTAAATGATATAATTTAGACCTTACGACAAAAATATTACAAATTTCTGTTCCGAAAGTAAATATTTACAAAATAAATTAAGCGTTCATCTAAATAATTTGATTAAGAACAGTCAAAGTCGCGTTCTAATTGAAAAAAAATTATGTTTGTATTATGTTTGTAGATAGATAGATAGATAGATAGATAGATAGATAGATAGATAAATAGATGAATAGTGCTTTATGAAACAAAAGTGCGCGGATTAGAGAATGAATGGTTTTTTTTTTGTTTTGCGTAGGAAGTGGAGAATCTTCAATAGACAAAGGATGCCCGATGCAACCAATAATGTGGGATTCTTACCCACTAAACTCCACTCCCTTTTGGGATATTATACTTAGGAGTTTGGTGAATTTATTGTATGAGGCTTTAGGAT
>WYDF02115541.1:0-10275 GCA_009867245.2 Adranes taylori
TTTTTTATTATCCAGATTTTATCGGTTGTAATA
Organism: Adranes taylori; assembly: GCA_009867245.2. Taxonomy (NCBI): domain Eukaryota; kingdom Metazoa; phylum Arthropoda; class Insecta; order Coleoptera; family Staphylinidae; genus Adranes; species Adranes taylori. The sequence continues at coordinate 34 of WYDF02115541.1, forward strand.
ACAGTTACAAAATAATGGTAATAAAGATTGCCAAAAAATATACTGGTTTATGTGGCCCAATTTTTTTGGCAAAATTTTATATGGCCCAAACGGTCAAACGGGTTGGACACCCCTGTATTAGGCCAATAATATTTAAGTTGTAACTTTTTATATATTTCATTGATGTCATCATAAGTTTCATTATGATATTGATGAATAATTACATTTTGCTTATTTTCAGCCGTGATATCCTTATTTACTTTGGTACACAAAATTATCTTGAGGGAATTATTGAAGGTATCCTTACAAATTCTTAAAAATTCGGTTTTTATATTATCATCTGTGAAAGATATTCCATATGTTGACTGTGGTACAAAAATTTCCTTTAGCATTTTCATTACATCGTCTCCTAGATCTTCTTTACGAATTTTCGCTAAATAATTATTCTTTTGCTTGAATATCTTTTTTAATTTAATATCATATGCGTTTCCTTCGGTGACTATTACACGATTCTGAAGGTTATTTATAGGGTACTCGGCAATCTGGAATAATTTTCCATCATCCATGTCTACAGAGTGTACTATATTATCGGTATCTTCCACAGGGTTGATAAAATGATCGTCAATTATCTTTTCGAGTTCTTCTTGCGATATACAGGTTTGATCGTTTATAGTCGGCGTAATGGATAGCTTGTCGATATCTTCATCGATTTCTTCTTCGACGTGATTTTTTTCGGGCATCACTTCATTAGCGGTAACTTTGATGCGAGATAAAGCGTCTGCTACCATATTTTCTTTTCCTTTCCGCTAGTTAATTTCAAAATCAAATTCGTCCAATTTTATCCTCCATCTTAGAAGTCTTGAATTGGGTTCTTTTATCTTTGATAACCATACAAGGGGATTTTGGTCTGTTTCTATTTTGATTCTTCTTAGACAAATTGCCATTCGGTGAGTATTCGGGTAATGAGTTTGTAAGGGCATGTAAATCTTTACTTTAGATGGTTGTTGTATTAGTGGAATTCTAATTGTATATTACTATCAACTTTATTTTACCCAACGGGCTAAATCTAAGGGACTTATTCCTAAATTTAAAATTAATATCTTTACTAGACGAAGAATTAACTCAATAACACAATTCGACTTCGATTTCAATCATTTACGCTTTAACTATACTAATTGGTTTACCTTAATAATATTAAAAGAAATACATAAGTTGCATTCCAAATAATAGTTTAATGCATTTTAAACTTCCAGGTTAAACTATTATTTTGAATGGTTAGACCAATATAAACTAATATTAATTTTCTTTCGTTTTTAAATTAAGTATCCAACAATAAGTACTTTTGAATATTGTTTTAAAGTCTTCTCACTTTGAATAGATTGATTTGAAAATAGTTTGAACTATTTAAAAGTAATAAATTCAAATAAAGTTTTTGAATTAAAATATTCACACAAATTTAAACAGTTTTCTTAGAATATGCATCTAACATATATGTCAGGATTATTTTTGGTTGTTATTTTATGAACAAACGTGACTGGCAAGAGAGGATCCTTTTTAAGAGGGAAACGTAGCTATTCTCTCATGTACTAAGGTACCGTTTCGCAAGAATGGATTGGGGGGGGTTCTAAACCACGAACCACCACAAGTTCGCAACACTTCATGATTCGAGCGCTATCACCTCGCGACATATCTCTACATATACAAAACTGCTCTCACGAACCTCCACATGAACGCGAACAGTTCGCGACGCGAACACGAACGGAGATTTCGCAACATAGCTCCATACAAAACTGTACACTATGGGCGGGAAATTTAAATTTTTGTGGGGACCGGCGCTTGTACAGGGGCTGCTTCGAGAGTACTCTAGATTTTCGTATATCATCGTTCGGCTATCTTCGTATATGATCGTGTTCATCATCCGGATAGCTTCTATATCATCATCGGGTTGATAAGAATGTAAACAATATGAAAAACTCTCCACTTGTTCGCCAAAAAACCAAACGTACATTCAACAGTTCACCTGCATCTGGAATGACAATAATTGTAAACTATTCTTCTTAATCATCGTTCGGCTATCTTCGTATGCTGCCGATAAAAATGAGATTTGAAGTAAGAGAGAGAAAGAACCAAATATGTAAATAAAAACTCTGCTGTATCATTCGCATATATAATTTCGTCGATTGCATCTCAGGTCTATATTAGATTGAGATAATCCCTGTGCTAAATCCAAAGAAAATTCTACCAGGGTTAGTATACAAAAATAATATACAGAGGCAATCAAGAAAATTTGAATAACAAAGTAACTAGATTTAAAAGTAACTAAATTTGTAACTAGATATTACCAGAGAACATTCTAAATAAATAACGTCTCACCAAAATAAGAAAATAACATAATACTTGTATTTGAGCAAATGTATTAATGAAAATGGCGTTCAATTCTCGTTAAATGGATTCCCAAATTTAGTCGAGTTTATTTATCTCAATAAATAAACTCGACTAATAATTTAATTTATTTTATTCAAAGACAATTCAGTTTATTCATGATTTAATTTGGAATAGATTATAATTTAAATAAATTTAATTCATAATTTTATTTTCAAAACAGACCGACAAGGGTTCAGTCTTTAATTAACAAATTCGCTCTATGTTGACTCTGTGTGCCTTTTATTCATTTCTTTGGTTATGTTACAGAATTGTTCTAATAAAAGCAGGATAGTAATTTGTTTTCTTTATGACTACTATACTGCTTTTTATATTTTTATTCTGTTTATTTTGCAACATATAAATGCTCTTTCATGAGAGTCTTCAGGGTTGGTCCTGAATTCTCTTATCTTACTATAATAAAGTACTTAAACACTAAAAAGATGTACGCAATAACAAGACATAAGTTTTATTTATTGTTCTAATATTTATAACTGCGAATATATGACTCGAGGTGCGATTTTAAATGGCTGACTATAGGTAGCTTCTATATATAATAGCTTCTATATAGCAAATAGAAATTGCGAACTAAAAGTAATTCAATATTTGATATTAAATGGTTCTTGAGATTGTGACGTGGTTTCTCTTTTACCTCTCCATGGTGTTGGTGGAAATAGATGATTGAATATTGAAGTTTTAACGCAGATATTGTAGCTAGGTCCATTAATATGACGAAGACGGTAAAATAAACTGTTGAAGGTATGATAAAATTGTATATCGCTGAAAAGCAATGAGTTTGTGGTAGCGATGTGTGGTCTATTCGCTGTCACTGAAATAGTACCGGAATAGGCGGCGGTGATACTCCTCACGTGTTACCTTGTAGAGACGGTGATACTCCTCATGTGCCAGGGGGGCGTCGCTGGTTCTTCCTGCTGCTTCGGTGGAGTGACTGGAGCAGATATGTCTAGTAACATTCGTGGTGTGCGTGGCCCGCGCAATTAGTCATTCCGGTATCTTATCGCGTTCGTCTCGGCTCAATTGATACTCCATACTTTTAATGTCCTTCTTCCAATGCTTCTGGGCTTCTCGTTATTTCATTAGCGAAAGTAGATACAAGGAAAGGGTGTGTGAAATATGATTATTTGAAATTAATATTGAAATTAACCTTTGAAAAATTTGTAGCTCATCCGGGAATCGAACCCGGCTCTCCCGATTTGCGGTCGGTTGTTAGCCCACTACACTAACGACCATAAGTTTTCAAAGAACAAATGATTTTATAGGTGTTACATTCTCACAAGTTACGAGCGTATTATTTATAAACAATTATTCGCAGTTTCCTCGCCTTTCATCAACGCATGGTTTGGGTGTCGTCAGATAGGTGTCACTGGTAGTATTATTTTGACTATATTAATATTAATTTATATTTTTGAGTCACTCGGTGTAATAATATGATTATTTGAAATATTGTTATGAGTTAGATAAATAAAGAAATTAAATATTAGAATATGGTGATGGTGCTGGGGAAATCGAAAGATTCAACCGAAAGTTATGAATGGAGTGTATATGTCTGAATCGAAGATTGTAGATTTTTTTGTTGATGGATGTAGATGTATTTTAATTTAATTTATATAAGAATAATAATAAGTGATTTCGATGGTGGCGTTTACTTAGTAGCCAATCAAATTCAAAAGTGCGATTTCTCATTCTAAAAGAATAAGTTGGTTATCTAATTGAGAATGCTGCTAGTTAAGGTGTACGATTTCTCACCCAACGATTACTAGCTTCAGACCCAGAATGCGTCTGAGGAAAGCTAACTTGAAGGGCTTCTTTTATGCGAATTTTCTGGGGAAGGAAGCTGCTTCCGACGGGTCGGCTGGACATGGTTCAATGGTATCTTCCTCAAAAAAGGCGGAGCTTGAAAGAAATTTCTGCTACAAATTTTTTGGGAAGGTTATACTTCCGACCAATCAAAACTTTCTTCCCGATACGTTAAGATTCCTAAGGATCAAAGTTGCATTGTTTTTCTGCCGATTATCTAAGAAGATGCTAGTGGTGGTAATTTCCAAATAGTGGTGGGTCGCATAAGCGGTGGTGATTGTAGCTTGATGCAGTCAAAATCTAGAAATATTGCATAGTTCAAATGTGTGCATTTATCATCCAATCAGATTTGTTAAAAGCACAAAGGGGGAAGAGCTTTACAACTTACTTAGAAACAAGTGGTGGAAATAACAGTTAAACGGTTGTTCTAATGGTAATAATAATATTGCTTCCACAAAAGAAATACTAAAGAAAAGTCGTTGCAAATATTAAAAAATGGGAGAATATACTATACATGTACATCAAGACGGCCGCTATATTTTTATGGCTAGCGGTATTAACACAAAGCTTTGACAAGCGCATGCCGCCTACGCGTCCAAGCTGGCGGAATGTTTGATGATAACTTTCTATTTGTTGGAATGTGTGTAATATTATTTCTGCGTTGTCGGTAACGTTTATAGGATTAATTCTTTCTGACGGCGGCTTACCTTTATCTTTTCCTCGGGATTTGGGTTTTATAATTTAAATTTATATAAAAATTATATTTACCAATTCATGTTCATTTTATCGATTTAATTAATTGTTATTACATTGATTGGTTACTTGTACATATTACACTTGTTTGAATAATTGAAGTAGATTCGTCAATTTATATTAACATATTATCAACGCTCATTAATTACTCATTGTTTTGATGAATTAATAATTAATTGAATTAATGATAATACGGTATCAGTTAGTTAATTTCCTACCAAGCTTACTATCAGTACTTGCCACTACTTTCTTCCTACCTCTAGTCATTTGCTATAATTCAATGTATTCTTGCCTAATTACCTGGTAACCCTACTTTAATAATTGTGGACGCCATAATTGGTATTTGTCTAATCACCTTTGGTTTCTTTACTAACACATATGCAATACTGTACTACGCTTTCTTTACGTACTTCTAATCACCAATCTAATGTATGTCTACTGATAACAGCACGAGGTGCTATTTATTGATTATCACCAATCAGCGACGATAATTCTTAGACAAAAAAACATTTTTGAGATCTATTGAGGTTTGTGGGAAGCTCAGAGAGGTCGCAGTACCTCGAAATCAATATTTTTTATGAAAAATATTGAATAAAATATATGAAATGTAGAGATTCTGAAGAAAATATTGTTTCATTGTTTGGCGTGGCTCCGTAGGCTGGTTGAAATAGATTTTCCTGAAACTTCACTAACATTAACTTATCTGAAGAACAGCTGATTGGTTTGCATTCAATTGTTTAAGAGCTAACATTTTTTCAACCATATAAATGAAACGAAAAAGTATGTGAAAGAGCAATGTCAATATGAAAAGCTTAAGACGTATTCCTTAAAATTTGTTGAAATTGAATGCTAAAATTGATTATCGCTTCCAAGGACGTAATGGAAAGTATAATTCTGTTATACGTTCATCGATTCCTCTTTGTTTTCGCTTTCGCGTAATTTGAATAGTCATTGCTTTTACTTTTCTGTTTTGCAAGAAATCCTGTTGACAATGCTTTTAAGAAAAATTATTTGCTCGTTGAATGAACATTGACTTTAGGCACACATTTCTATTCCTAGGGTCTTTTTTTATCGTAATCAATCCGAATAAATCTGATTTCTATAGTATCACCAATGAAATATGATACGCTGAGGAAATCAATTCTTTTTATGGTGTTATTATTATAATATGGAAACCACATCAATTTCAATGAACACACTCAAACGCGGGACGTAATAAATCTGTTCATGTTTTTCAAAAAGAAAATCCAAGCAGTTGAATTTGTTTCCGATCACCTCAAAACTCGGTTATCAGGATTGTTTAAAAATTGCTCAGATTTGCCTAGATCAGATTGGCCTAAAGATGTAATTATGTGAGGATACATTAAATTATAGCAATTTACTAGAAGTAGGGAGAAAATAGTGAGAAGAACTGATCGTAATTCTGGTAGGAAATTAGCTAGTCAAATGAATAAAAACACCACAGCTCTCACTAGAGCGAATAGTCGGTAATAAAAAAAAATTGGTTGCATAACGAATTATTGTCGATCATTGTCTTGAAAATAAAATCAGGAATTAAATTAAATTACAATTTATTCCAAATTAAATCATATATAAAGTAAACTGTTACATAAGTAGCCAGAGTTCGATATGGAGCATAGTAGTGTACAGTATTTGATAACAATGAAATAATTCTTTTAGGTTTGAATTCTTTGGATACAATAAATAAAATTGAATAGGCAACGAGTTTATGTATTGAGAGAAATGAAAATAATTTGAAGTGAGTTAATTACGAAACAGTGAGGTCTAAAATAAGTTTGTGATGGTAGGAATGGCGAAAACTGTAGGTAGAATAATTTTATAAATAGCTGAGGAAATTATTGAACGAACTTGAACGCTATGTTTATCAATCTATTTGCACGTAGTAATTGAATACAAATATATTTTTTTTATTATGCTGGTGAGGTGTTATTTATTTTGATTGCACGAAGGATTATTTTATTTGCTTGTATGCATAGTCTTAAATTATTCTCAATACATGGTGTTAAGATTATACGCCTGTTTTATTCAATTAGCCTTGACTTTGAGACACGATTTGTTGTTGATAGGGTTACGTAGAGTTTAGATAAATTTATGTCTGATCTAGTATAATTAAATAATAAAAGTACTCGTAACCCTACCAAATCTAGTGTTAGTCGTAAAATCTAGTGTTTTATTTTAAACCGTGCCGGGAACTGTGGATTATAACTTCATTCAATCGTTGATATCTTAAGGTGATTCGCAGTTATTGTTCGCGAAGGTACCTTACAGAATCGCTACGTTTCCCTTCAAAAGGTTTCTCTCCTACCAGTCATGTTGGGAAGTAAAAGCACCCATCAAATTTATTCATTCTACTCGCGACCTATACGAAACTTTTATGCACCTAGCAGAAGAAATACATTGGAAGATGGAAGAATGCAGTAAACCAGTAAACATTGTCAATCAACCGGATATTAATATCGAACTAATAGAACTAATAAGGAAGAAAAATGCTGGAAAGAAAAAAATCCATAAACGCGCTATTATTATGACTTGCACCAACTAAATAGATTATAAAAATTCGATGAAATGTTTGAAGTATTTGGTAGACTAGAATTGCAGAAGCAGGAGAAGATGCCGTAAATCTGTGGAAACTACATAAAATATCAATAAAGATTGTACGACAAATACGCCAAAAAAAAACGTAAAGTCACAATATTGTCACGTTCAAATTCTAACATAGAATTAAGTGAACTTCAACGAGATCAATTAGTTCTTATTAGAACACATTCAACATAACCGAAAATGGTAGAGTAATATTTATTTATGAGCGTAATTTAAATTAATAAAAAGGTTATTTCAGGGTTTTAATAATTTCATACATTAGATAAATTAAAATGTAACAATGATTTCCTTCCTGGCCCTTGCCTGATTAAAATCAAGATTCTATCTTAGTAAAACAAGTACGGTCCAAGAATTAATAAAATATAAACATCATAAAACACTATTGGCTTTAAAATATTCTATTAACAACAAAATGATTTACTTTACATGCAATAACAATTATTAAACAAGTAAATAATAAAACAAATTCTGTCTACATCAATGTTAATACGGATACATCCCACATTTTTCCTCTGGTACGAAAATAAATAAAACAACGACCAAACAACGTTTAATCAATAATAATAATTAGATAGTAATTAATAAGAGATTGGTTGACTGACAATATAACAAATTATAGTGCGGTTCTGATTTGCATAAAGATTATAGACCTTATTGTTGGAAAGATTTATTTTCGAACAATAAACTTTAGTCTCAACTTGCAAGTAAATATAAAAATTATAAGCAACATCTAAATAAAAGTGAATTGATTGTTAGCTTGTTATAAATGAAAATTAGTTGCATTGAATAAAATTATTCACTCCAAATAAAGTCAAAATAACTTACGGTATTTCAATTTTCTTAATCAAGGATTTATCATAAAAATAATCACCCACTTACATTTGAACGTTTGTCATGATTCTCACGGCAACACAAAAAAATGACAAAGGAAAATAAGCGTACGTAATTAAAATGCTAGAAATAGACTGGTCAGGACTGATAAAAAAGTGGTCCCCTATCCGACAGAGATTTCGTTTGTATAATTTGAGATCGGCTGCTCACGCCATGTTTTGTGCCAAGTTCGGTGGAAGTTTGATGCATCTCACCTCTGCTTATTAGCAAGCCTATTACATAATTTATTTTTTCATTATCTCTTTCTAACTTCATGTACGATAAACGTCTTTTCTAAACGTTCGCGGGTTTTCGTTAAGATTCGTTTCCATCGCCTACATTTGGAAGTAACACCTACGTCTAACTCATTACGCGCCTGTCTATTTTTTCATATAGAATGAATGTTTATATTTTATTCTGAAATTAATTAACTCCTATTTAACTTTATATAATTAATGAACTTATTTTGATAGATTGCTACATTATTTTATGAAATTTATTGTTTTTAATGATTCCCTATCTTTTAGACTTTATTCCATCATTCCTAATTCTGTATCCACTTGAGAAGGAATCTTTCACAAATAACTCTTCCACAACACTTCTGTAACTGTAGGAGCCTCATTATTCACAATAGGTACTATTAGTACATACTTTGTTAATTCACATTGAATCGTTAAGATATATTTATGACCTTCAAAATCAATGGCCAAAGAACCTACCAAAACTAAAACTTATTTATCAAAAGATGAAAAAGGTTAGATGTTACAATTAAAGGTTGTACATGAGGTCTTGAATGCTTATATCTTTGACATACATCGCCACGACTTACAAATTCATTAATATCATCCATCCTATTTGTTCACCAATATCATTTTTTATAGTTTTTAACATCCGTTGAATTCCGATGTGCGCTCCTGTTGGTAACATATGAAAATCATTGAGTAAAAGATTTTTCGTAGCAGAATCCCTAATAATTTCCTTATTAGGTATTACTATAATTTACATCTCATTGTTAAATTTATTATGATTCTTATTTGCATTCTTAGTGAAACGAATTAACTCCTGAATCAATGAATTTTCCAGCTGATTCTTGCATATCGCAATTTATGATATAGACACTTGTTTACATAACGTTAGAATGTGTTAACAATTACCACGCGTAGTCAGGTTATTGCCTAGTAACTCATCCTTAATTAACAGTGTACGTTTTTATCAAACAACACGCATTCACATGGATAAACATTAATAATTACATCATCTATCCTTGCAATTTTGTTAAATTCGTACAGTTGCACAATTTTCACACTGGTTTAAATCCTCTTGTACGATGGAACTGGCTTTACGAGATTATATTCCCATAAGAACATGTATATTAGCATCCTTTATGCATAACTCTTTTAGCTCAGCGCTATCGAGTTTAATTCGACTATGACTATCCTCTACTTCATTGTCAGCAGCTTTCACATATGAAATTGTGAAAATAAATTCTTCTAAAGTCAATCTAAATTTCGTCAACAGGCTCGAAGGATCTCTCATCCCAAAAAGATAAATTGAAGGCTTGTGATCAGTTTCATTATGAAACTTCCTTCCATAGAGATATGGATGTAATTTCCTGACAACCCATTTCCAGGCAGTCCTGTCACGGTCGCCATGTTGTTGTCTATCTTTTTAGAATATAAATTTATAGAATAATCAATAAGGCGAACATTTTATTTAATAAATAGTTAACACTTCTATATTTAGCAACGATAAATAATAATATACTGAATACATCTTAAT
>WYDF02115552.1:0-10275 GCA_009867245.2 Adranes taylori
GAGAGGGTATAGACGGAGAGATCCGGATGAGAGGATTGGAGGGAGAGGCTTGGAGAGACCGAGACGGTTGGAGATTGAGAATCGGAAGACGGAAAACGTTATAACTCGATGCATATATATATATATATATATATATATATAGTACCTCAATAGGCGATAAGGAGCGTACAATATTTGTCCCTGAGAATGAGAAAGTTACTCAATAAAATAGCTTTCAAGAGAACACTGAGATACCACCTGCTAAATTACCCAATATATGGATTAGAAGAAATAAAAAACACGTTCTAACCGGATATTATTTATATTTTGCTTTATTAATGTGTGATATTTTAAGTATATGCATTGTTCTCAGTCAATAACAATGCATATACTTAAAATGTCAAACATTAATAACAGCTGTAATAAATATCTATCTACCTATCTATGATGTAAAGCGTTAATTGAACACAATTCCGCCCAGAAAAAGTTTTCTCCACCACTTCAAAGACTTTTCAAAGCTGTAATACCAAACAATATATGAATGCCAAACAATATATGGATGCATATTGGTCTGCATCGTCTACTCCACCCATAGATTTCTCAGTACCAGGGCTGGTTTTTTCTGTTACAATTTGGATGCCTCGTCTTCCTACTCTGGAAACAGTTGACGTCATGGCATTAGTGGAATTGCTGAGTCTCGTTATTACCAAAGATAGTCTGAGTCTGTTTTTGTCCTTCCAGGCCAAAAGCATAGTTCCTCTTTTTCTTATAGCCATAACTTTTCCAATTAACAACGTAAAGGCGCCCGAATAGTAATAATGATCGTGGAAAACAGATAAGTAGCATTTATACATGCCCTAAGAAGTACCCAGATCTTTATAGTCGCCAACGGAGCAGAAAAGGTTAATACATCCTGATCACCTTCGAAAATATTTAAACCAATTATTTGTTTAAAGAAATAATTTTTCTGCAATAATTAAACTTACCGATAAGGTATATGTGTCTTGTTTCCATCGGCTAGAGCGCTAATAACATTTCCTAAGGCCGATAATGACTTATTAATGTTCTTTGCTTCATCTAATACTGTACCCTCAGCACCAGTTTTCGATACTTTCTCCGAACCAGCCAAATCGACTAAATATAATTTACCAGAGAGTTTCTTCTGATTTTCTAAATTTTCTTGTTTTACATTAATAAGGAACACTGAATGGGAACGTGAAGAATGCTCATTCATATCTGCAGGAATCCGAAATAGAAACACGAATTACAATTTTATAATTACTAATTATAATTTTTTAAATGCGTATGTAATACTATAACATAATAATAATACTAATACTGGTTTATTAAGAATGAAGTATATCAATAAGATTATCATTAAGATAAGATAAAAATTAATTGGTTAATAAAAGATTAAAGTCGGCGCATTAAGATTAAATTATACATCTACAATAAACTTTAATTTCATTGATTGATCCTCTCTAACAGGGGCTCCTTAGAGGGCTAAAAGTTTTTTGAAAAGTACGATTAAGTTTGAAAATTTAGTGACGTCTAGCATGTATATATATAAATATATATACTTACTTGTTACAGCTATATGCCTATTTGATTTTCCTTCCTCTATTGCTTCAAACACTTCTTCCGGACTTGAAACAAACCTCTCAGTAGCCCCTTTAACAAACGGTACTCTGTTTTTGTCTTCATGGACGCTGAGGTTAACTTTTGAAACTGAAAAAATTGCAGAAACATAACATTAAAGTTGAAAACAACTTATGTGGATAATTAAAACTGGTAATTGGCTTATAGAAGAGCGCGCATCGCATCCTTTGTAACTAAGAGTTTTCTAAGAATTGTAAAGGAAAATTATTTACATACGTTTTCTTTGCAAGTTCTTAGAAGGATCAATCCCGACATTCTTCCACAAAAGCGAAATAATGCTAGTTTAGACCAGACGTTTTAGCTTTTCTTTTTGGATGACTGGATGACTGGATAGCTTCACAAACAAATGTAAAGCATGGAACCTGCCTAATTTTTCTTATTGGAAATATTTATTTTTATTGTTACATTATTACATTTTAGTAGTTATATTAATAAATAATCATTTCAATGTTGGTCTATAATAATAGGCTATTCATATAACGATTCAAAAATATAGTCACGTTTTTTTTTTAAATTAAGTCATTAAGATGCATCTGCGAAATCACATAAAATGAAAGGAAGATGCTACATACGCTATTGCTGTATGTTAAATGACACTAGAGAAAAACAGAACATGGAAGGAAGCCAATTAAAAGAAATTTTGAAAATCATTTACAAGTGTTTTCAAAATTATGCAGACAATTCTTAATACCACTTTTAGAAACTTATTTGTAAGCAAGCGTCAATATTTTTGTATCGTACAAAATCCTGATGTAAAAAGTAAAAATAAATATTTTCGAAATCACATATAATAATAGATGTATAATCTCAAAAAATTGAAAAAGAATAAAAAAGATTTCACCATTTTGTTTAATACGAGGGATGTCATTTTAATTTTGCATATAGCCACATAGTGGGCGCAAGTAACAAAACATATGGTTCCGAAATTAACCTCACCATTATATTGGCATGTGTTAAAAATTTCGCAAAATACAACAAATATAGTGAATTTTTTTAATTAGTAAGGCGATCAGAAACATGGAATTGAATCGAAAGCATTTCCGACCGATAATTTTTTACAACTTTCGAAGAAGTTTATCGTAACAATAATGTCTTGCCAAGTTGGTTGGTGTTTCTGGAAATGAAGCACCACACCAAACGATAATTACTCGCTGGTACTCTGAATTCAAACGTGGACGCACAAATCTCAGCGATGATCCTAGGCCAGGTCCACCAAAATCAACCGTCAACAGGAAAACGTTAAGGCTGTGTGCGAGATGATTAATAAAGATCGTCATGTAGCTTATCGTGAGATCGAGAGTTCCATGGGCATTTCTAAGACCTCAATCCAAAAGATTTTACATGATGAGTTGGGCGTGAAAAAATTAGTTCCTCCCGCATCTGGTGATTGAGGAACAAATGGCGGCTCGCGTCAGTTGGTGCCGAAAAACTCTGAATCGTTTCAATACAGGCCGCTCCAAAAATGTGTACAGTATCGAACCCGAAAATAAACGTCAGTCTATTTTTTGGGTGTTTCAAGATGGGGAAAACCCAACCAGTCATTCATTTCTTCAGTGTGCCGAAAAATATGGTTGCAACTTTTGTATCTAAATCTAGTCATGGGTCTACAATTCCTTTACAAAATTGAAGGACGGTAACTGCTGATTGATACACAACCATTAGTTTGCCAAAAATCATGCTGCGAAAATTCCCCATGACAATGCGAGTGCTCACACTGCTCGACAAACATTTGAGTTTTTGGAGCAACAAAACATCGAATTGGCTAATCATCCTCCGTACAGCCCTCACTTAAGTCCCAACGAGTTTTTTACATTTCACGTCATCAAGTATGCACTGGGTGTTTAACGATTTCAATTACCTAAAGATACAGTCAATGCTTTCCAAATGACCATTTCAAGCATACCCATTGAAGAATGGAGTAAATGCTGTAACAATTGGTTTGAATGAATGCAAAAGTGTATCGACAATGGTGAGAAGTATTTTGAAAAACAATAAAGGACTGAAATTAAACCATTGCTTTTTGTTAAAACTATATGCAAAATTTAAAAAAAAAAACATTCCTCGTAACAATAAATTCATTCTAAAATATATTACATGAAAGCAGATTTAGAAGAAATGAAAGAGATAATTGAAAGGGCGAATAAGTGCATGGAGAAAAGGGGTTTACAGGTGAATATGGAAAAGACGAAAGTGATGGTGTGCAAGGGAGGTGGGACGAACAGTAAAAAAGACAAATTTGAGATTTACAGGTGAATTACGGTGATTTATAGGTGAATACGGAAAAGATGAAAGTGATGGTGTGCACGGGAGGTGGGACGAACAGTAAAAAGACAAATTTGAGATAGGAAGAAATGTGATTGAAATTGTGAAAATGTGTAAGTATATAGGTTTTATGTTAAATTACAATGGGAACTGCAATGAATCAGTAAGGTTGACAGTAAAAAGCAAGAGTAGCAATGAAAAGTTTAAGATGTGTGTGGGAATAGAAATTTACAGATTCAGTGAGAATGGGAATTAGAATAACTGAAGTTTGTGCGCAAAGTATATTGCTATATGGAGCGAAAGTATGAGGTGTAAAAGAAAGAGCGGGGATGTGGAGTATTGAGGAGAATGTGAACACATGAATGGGAAAAGTAAACACTGAGTAAGATAATTTTGCAAGAATGTGGGAAGTATAAATGTTGGAATAAAGGAATAATGAAGTTAGCAAAGTATGAAAGGTGATGGTTGATGTGAATGTGAGATTGGTGAAAATGATTTATTTGAAAGGTTTGGAGGACGAAACTAGGGATAGCTGGTTGAATGAATGGGTAAAAGAGAGGAAGAAAATGTATAACAGAATAGGTAGTGAGGAAAGTGAGGTGCTTTTGATGTGGGAGTGAGCGAGAGGATGTATAGTATATGTAAAAAAGATGAGGAAATGTGGGAGCATTGAATGAATGCTCTCACATTTCCTCATCCCTTCCACATATCCTACACTTGTACGGGAATAAATTGTAGCAAAACAAAAAGTTGATTGGCGGGTAAAGTATGAATGTATTTGGGAGGAGAAATAAAAGGTATAGGGATATGGAAAGAATTATGGAGGGGAGAAAGAAAAATAAAGGTAATAAAGAAGGGGGAAATTTCTTATTCCTTCTTAGGGGAAGGCGTATACGGATTAGGGAGGGGTTAGGGATTATGTGTTTTTTTTCGCTTTTATTTTCTATTTTTATTTTGTAATGAGCGAGAAACGAAACATAATCCCATGGAGAGAAAAAAGAGGGAAGGTAATAAAAAAGGGAGAAATTTCTTCTTAGGGGAGGAAATGTAGGAAAGAGGAGGAGTTAGGTGTTATGTTTCTTTTTTGCTTTAGTTTTCTATTTTTATTTTGTACTCATATTGTATTATTTTTGTTTTTGTAAAATTTGTTAGGATAAAAAAAAATGTTATAAGTTATGCCAATAAAGGTTTTTTGATTGATAATAGCTGTATGATCTGAAAAAATTAAAAAAGAATAAAAAAAGATTTCACCATTTTGTTTAATATCAATAAATACATTCTAAAAAATATTACATGAAAGCAGACTTAGAAATTGATGCCCTCAATTCCTATTGGTGTAATTAATACATAGACACAACGAATATTGTACCGATGGTGATTATATTGACATAAATTGTGTTGCATATACGATAGGTTTCTTAAAAATTAAGATACATGTTTCATTGAGCTTACTTATAGTTACAATGAATGAACCAATTAAAATAAAATAATACAGTTATTTTGTTTAAATAATCAGGTAATCAATAAAGTGAATGTGTTGTTTGATAAAGCCCTTTCATTTTGTGAACATATAAATAACGTTATCATAAATAGCTCTGAATCGTTAGGTTTTATTTGCAGGAATGTTAACGAATTACTGTTATCTATTCTAAGAACTGTTTATCAAACTCTAATAAGGTCTACCCCGATTATTTGGTTCCCTCAACACGAAATACATATTACTAATCTGGAAAGACTACACAACAAGTTCTAAGGTTTGCGCCTTTTCATAGAAAGATTGAATATAATTATCACGATTACACTCCTATCCGTTTGAGATTAAAGTTACCGCATTTTGAACTACGTCGTAAAATGTTAGATTTATGTGTATATTTTATCGATAAACTGGTTGGAGGCAGTATAGACTGTTCTGAAGGTAAAATTTGTACCTTCCTGAGTACCTGTACCTTCTGAGTACCTTCCACTGATAAAATGGTAGGTACTTTAAAGGGAACTAAGATTGCAAAATTGCTTTTATTTTGAATGCCATTCTACTAATTATGGTAAACATGATCGAATTAGTAACTCCTTAGATCTAGTAAATATTCTTAATATTGATATTATTAGACCTCTATATAGTTTTCGTGCAGATGCATGCCAAAAACTAGGCATATAAACATTTTGTTATAAGGGGTTTTTCAATAACCATGTCCGAACTTTGACAACTTATTTTATTGTACTGTCATTTCAGGTGGTAATGCTGTTATTCTTTGACGTTTCTGTTCTGTCATAGTCGCCATTTTACAATGGAGCCCTACACCAGTCAACAAGGCGTCGAAATTGTTGAAATTTATTACAAAAATTCGTGTTCTGTTCGCCAAACTTTTCGCCAGCTACAAAATATTTACGGATGAAATTATCGTCCAACCGAGCGATAAATTCAACGAATTATCGCGAAATTCTAACATAGCGATTCGGTTGCTGATCGAGCAGTCCCTGCACGACGCCAAACCAATTGCAGAATATTGCTGTTGTTGCGGAAAGTGTGGATGAAGACCCAAACCACTCGATTTCTCGTCGTGCACAAGGAGTTGGCCTTTCTGTGACTTCAACTAGGCGAATTTTGTGAAAAGACTTGGGCATGCATCCGTATAAGATCCAATTAACTCAACCCCACAAGACTACCAAGCTCGTCGCACGTTCGCCGACTGGGCTCTGGGGCAGTTGGAATCCAAATTTTGGCCCAAAAATCATCTTTAGTGATTTAGCACATTTTTGATTAAACGGCATCGTGAACAAACAAACTTTCCGCATTTGGGGAAAGAGTAATCTACAGAAATATGAAGAGTCTCCATTGAATCCGGAGAGACTTACTGTTTGGTGTGGATTTTGGTCAGGCGGTGTCATTGGGACATACGTGACTGTCAATGGCGAGCGTTATCGGGCGATGATAGCTGACTGTTTGTGGCCTCATTTGGATGACATAGACCTGGACGGCATCCGGTTCCAGCAAGACATCGCAACGTGTCACACATTGGGCGATACATTGGAGTTGTTGCAAGAAAATCCTAGAACGCGTTATTTCCAGAAGAGGCTTTCTTCTCTAGGACTACGTTAAGTCGCTTGTTTATGGCAACAAACCAACATTTGACCATCTGGAGCTTAGTGCATCATTGTCTAACAACAGCATCATTCAAACCATTGGTGAGATCCAATCCAACTTATGCAACAGTCATACAAAATTAGATCTCTCGCATCGAGTACTGTAAACGAAGCCGCGTAGTCCATTTGAATGATATCATTTTAAAAACATAATGGTATTGATTGTACTTTAATCAGCAATAAAGATTTTTGTGATATCTCACACACAACTCTTTTTATTCAATTTTAAAATACAGGCACGCTTAACGAAAAACCCATTACATTGTGATGTACTCAACTCAATTTTATTCACTTTATTATATGAGCATACTAAGTTTTGTTATGGTTAGATAATCTTTTATTCGTTGATATTTGCTGTCTTCAAGAATAACACAGATTTTTTTTTATTATATTATTTTAGAATTATTCTATTATGAATATTATGTCTGTCTGTCTATTTCTTATTTATATCATCGTCGGCCTATTTCCGTCCCTAGACCAATCACCGACGCGGTTTTAACGTCGCGCCTGAGCCCGCACGAGGCAGATAATTTCGTCTTTACCAACCTTTATTGATTAACTCGTAACGAGATCTTTATACTGCGTGCCAACCCGCACACACTGGACCGAAGTTTTACACCTACCCCTATGATGTGCATGATAAATTATAGTTACCTTCCTCCTATAATTACCGACCTTGTTACGTGAGTTGCCTAGATTCGATCAACAACGCAAACTATAGCTTGCGCAGGGGATCGAACCCGGGACTCTGCGGTGGCAGTCATGCATCTTAACCACATCGCTACGACGTAGGCTATTATGAACATTGTTTCTATTATTAATGGTTCTTTTCTAAATTGCATCGTCATTTGTTTTTTTTTGTTTTATGTGTATATTTATTTCTAGTTCAAATGTAATTATGTAATTCTTCTCTTTCTTATTTATAACGTCGGCCTATTTCGTCCCTAGGACCAATCACCAACGAATTATGTACTTATTTAGTAAAGATTATATTTGATTTTTTAGTTATAATGGAGTATTTCCATTTATAAACAAATAAATTATGTAATTCTTCTTTCTTTCTTATTTATAACGTCGGCCTATTTCCGTCCCTAGGATCAATCACCGACGAGTTATGTACTTATTTAGTAAAGATTATATTTGATTTTTTAGTTATAATGGAGTATTTCCATTTATAAACAAACAAATTATGTAATTCTTCTTTCTTTCTTATTTATAACGTCGGCCTATTTCCGTCCCTAGGATCAATCACCGACGAATTATGTACTTATTTAGTAAAGATTATATTTGATTTTTTAGTTATAATGGAGTATTTCCATTTATAAACAAATAAACAAAATTGGTAAATCCAAAAAGTTTAGTTTCAAGAAGAGATTTTCAAGATTTGCGATATATTTGATCAAATTAAAGTTGCTCATAGTTTGATCAAATATATCTTAAGAATAATTAATTGAGAGTTTTTAGAAATTAAATATATTCTAACCATCTAATAAATCCCTAATTTTGTCCATATAAATTTCGAAATATGATACTTTGATGTGAAATTCAAGATTCTCCTCCAGCGAATAGATATGATTGAATATATCGTTGACGATGCGTGGTATAATGCCCTGTTTGCCTGAATCGCCCAGCACCCCTTCCATTGTATGTGTCTTGCCTGAAGATGTTTGACCATAGGCGAATATCGTGCCATTGTATCCGGCGAGAACATCAGCGACAATATTTTTTGCAGCCTCATTATATACTTTTTCTTGAGTGGCGTTTGGTTTGAATACTTTGTCGAATAAGTATAATTTTCCCTGCAACAAAATAAATTTCAACATATTTTTGACATTTATTTCTTAATATATTTGATATTATCTAATATTATTGATGGTTCAATGCTAATATCATAAGGAAAATATCTTAATCACTTTCAATAACGTTTTATTCATTTGTATATCAAATTTCATCAAAATCGATTCAGTAGTACTAAAAATATTCGCCCTGTACTTACTGGATGAGTCACCAGCGACATCACGGAAAATACGGAGTGTTATGGCGAAAGCGCATTTATTATGTATATTCCAGTATAGCGGCATTACGTATGACGATAGGCTATACAATTTAAAAATCTTTGTAAATATACAGAGTGCTCCAAAACTTATGCTTTTTCTTATGGAATATATTATTTATGAACATATTTTTGAATTGAAGGAGCAATTGGATGAAAGGGTTATGTGACAAAAACCAGATTTTGAATAAATTAAATTAGAATTATATTAACTGGCAATTTTTAAGAAATGAAGCTCCTTCCGCAATATCATTCTGATTTTTTGTGACCTAACTCCTTCTTAATACTCATATCTGCGTTAATCTAGAAAATAGGGAACAATCCTCAAGCTAGGGGATACCTTAACTCCTTCATTCAAAACATAAGCGGCGTTTTAGTAAAAAATGTAACATAACTCCTTTATTCACTTGCCTCTTGAATTGTTCGTAAAAAAGAAGCTATACTTTCATGAGAGTATCCTATAACTAAAGACAAAGAGCGTTATTTCGATTTTTCTAAAAATGGTCTTGGAAATATTTAAATATCTCATGATATACTTAATCTAAGAAATTTCCTGTAAGATCTATATAGTAGGTCATTCTGTTAAGGTATTGATTGATTATTAAACATCATTATATGGGATGTTCATAAATTTAAGTTCCATTATTGGAACATTTAAACTATAATATCGGGCTTATTTTAAGTTGAACAACCTATATTTTATAATCCTATCATATAGCTAATTTACTAATCTAGAAGAGTTCATCATTTCGAAATTATATATACAACACCCAATTAGCTTAAAACAGCCAGGCAGGGTAGATGGTCCACTTCTGGCATAGGTCTTATAACCGTCATCAGTACCCACTTCTTAGTGCATGATTGTCTAACAACGATGAACACTCCACCAAGTTGGCTCGTTTAAGCTATATCAAAATCTTCTTCTATATAATTTACATGTGTAATAATTACAGAGTTCTAAGATTGTAGTTAGACAAAATGACAACCTACGTGAGGCAAATCATTACAAGCATTCTTGATGGCGGGAAATGTAAAAAAAAATCGTTGAGACTTAAGTCAGGGCTGTACGGAGGATAATCCACCTGTTCGATGTTTTGTTGTTCCAAACTCAAATGTTTGTCGAGCAGTGTGAGCACTCGCATTGTCATGGTGAAGGATGATCCGACGCTGTGGGTTGTTTT
>WYDF02115563.1:0-10275 GCA_009867245.2 Adranes taylori
CTGCTTAAACAACTATTATAATTAATTTCTGGTTGTGACATTGCAACGATATCTATTCCCCCAATATGTTTTATGTATTTATTCTTGTTTCCATTTCCTTCTCTCCGATGTATTCTTTTTTTTACTTTTTTGAATTGGAAGTTGTTCATTGTTTTATACTTTGTTGGAAGAGTGTTATATTGCTTCATGATGTATTTGTAGCAATTCTTCCCTCTATTTGTACGTATCACTTCTAGATGAAAATGTTGTTTATGCCTTGTATTGTGCTCATGGTATTGACAATTAGTTTGTAGATCTATATGTGTTTCCTTTTTGTGCGTGATTGCATGGTGCGATGTAATGTACCTTTCGTAGCATATCATTTGTTGAATTATGAGTGTGTTTGTTATTCGTAGACCATCCTTGGTTGGAGTTTTCCAGTATAGGTTGTCTAAATGTTTTAGTGACTTATTAAGCCTCCTTTGTAGTTTATCTATTGTTTTCTTCATTCTTTGACTCCAAGATATAATCCCGTACCTCAGCTGCGAGAGTATGTATGTTTATTTTATTAGGTTTCGCGCCGTGGGTCAAAATTTCGCAGATCCTCATTTATTTCATTTTTGTAATATGTTTTGGTCATTGCCTGCATACATTAATATTGTGTCGTCCGCGTATGTTGTATGGTTCAGGTTCAGATTTTTCATATTCAATACATATAATAGATACAGGATAGATCCCAGTACTGAGCCCTGCGATATACCCATTTCCATCTTTGCAGTCTCACTCCGTACTCCACTTATCATGGTAGCATAGGTCCGATTTGTTAGAAATGACTGTATTAGCTTGTTTCCTATTCCTCTTATTCCTATTTGATCTCTAAGTTGTAGTAGTATGTTGTGGTCTACTGTGTCGAATGCCTTTTTTAGGCCCACGAATCTTGCAACCACATACTTGCTTTCAGCTAATTTCCCATTTATGTAGTCTGTTATTCTATTTAGGGCTACCTGAGTGCTAAACCCGAATTGATTTTTGTCGTATTGGTTGTAGAATTGTAGGAAACTTCCAATTCTACTCTTAATTGCTCTCTCTATTATTTCGGATAGTACACTTGTTTTCGTTATTGGCCTGTAGTTTCCGAGTTCTGTGGTCCCTCCATTTTTGTGTATGACTGTTATTTCTGAATATTTTAGACCATTTGGAAATTTCCCGGTTTGAAAGTATTCGTTAATTATTTTACATATAGTTTCCCTTATAATGTTTTTTAATATTTTCAAGTCCTTTCCAGAAGTTTCTTTCCAATCTATGTGAAATATTTATTTAATGAATCTGTCATCAGTTTGTTTTATGTAATATTTAGACTATTTATTTTTAACTTTTTATTGTTTGCCTGTGGTGTGTTTGCTCCCTAAATTTCCGTATTAATAACCCTCCAACATTTCTTCATATCGCGCCCCGCTCGTACTAGTTCGTCTTCTAGATTTCTTGATTTTGCTACTTTTATGGTATTATACACTTCATTTCTATTTTAATTTTATTAGTGTCTAGGTTCGTAATGATGTGGTCGATTATCGAATCTTGCCCGTTTTCGTTTATTCTTGTCGCGTTGTTTTCATCTAACTTGTTGATTATTAGTGATCCGTTACTTTTAATCATATCTACATATTCATATACATATATTATTATCAAGCAGATTTATATTTATATCTCCTATAATGAGTATTTTTTTTTATCTTTTTGGATATCATCCATAATTTGTATTTTCCTTTTTTTTCAATTTGTGGCGGTATGTACATACCTACAATTCTTATAATTGGTTTTGTGTTAGTTATTTCCACTTCCACTGTTTGGTAGTCCTCATTTGCGTCATGAGCATTTGTATTATAGAACAAGTCTTTTTTTACAAATACAGCCGTACCTCCTCCTCTGTTTCCTTCACGTGTGCTGTGTACGTTTGTATATCCATTTATGTTGTAATATGTGATTTCATTTTTATATATCCATGTTTCTGTTAAAATAATGATATCTATTTATTCTGTTTGAATTATTACCTCTAGTTCCATTATTTTATTCCGTAAGCTTATGTTTATGCATTTTATTTATATTTATTCCCTATTAGAATTTCCTGAGCTGTTTGCATGGCTTAAATATTTTGTGCAATTTGAACCATTATTTAAATAGCTGCTATTTTCGGTAATCCATTCACTTATTTCCAGGTTATGGTCCGTATAGGACTTTTATTTCACCTGACTTGAGCTTGTTTGTTTGTTTCGTTACTTATGACGTGGTCGATTATGGTTCCTTTCCCTTCTTCCCCTTCTCTGGAGTATTGTTGGTCATCTACTTTCTTTTCCATATATACTATCGTCCCATTATTCTGTTGTTGCTATTCTTGTTGCTCATATATTATTTTTTCCTGTTCTTTCCTCCTTTCTCCTACTGCAATCTGCACTCCACTCTGAATGTTTAGTATCAATCTATTTCACTTTTAATATACGCTTATATAGTTGATGCAGAAATTCCTTTTGATTTGACAATCTTGTTCAGCATAAGTACCTGCACATCTTGGGCATGATATTTCATTTCTACAGTTGGCTTCCTTTATGTCCGTAGTCCCAGAATTTATTGCCGTAGTCCAATATATTCCTCTACTACACACTTTTTCCATTCAATTTTGAGTTTCCCAAATCTTCTCATTTGCATTAAAATTGTATTTTCCAATGAACTTTTTGTGTACTATTTTAATGTCATCCGTATTGCATTGCAGGTTTTGTTTGATTACATTTTGTTTGAATGCGACTTCTCCATATTCGTCGTTGTACTCTTCTTCTGCCCTTATGCCACGTATATTCAAGCAGGGCAAATTCTTCTCGTAATCTTCTCAATCTTTTCTCCAATAATTTCATGTAACTGCCTCTTAGCTTCGTTTCGATTTTTGCCTTTCAGATTATAAGTTATAACTACCCCGTTTCTTGTTTGACTTCCAATACTTACATCATGCTCCAGGGATAAAAATATAAATTTAATTTGACCGGCATATGTTACTCTCATTTAACACAGCAAAATCTTAAATACAAAGCACTGGGCTACAGCGCAGTGTCCAATTTAGAATTTTACTGTAAGTTTTTACCACTCTGTATAAGTTATACATTATACTGCTTCATGAGTATTAAAGTTCTATCAACAATTTAAACCTTGTAAATGCAAAGGTACCTTAAAAAATTATCTAATGAGTAATATCCCCCCCTCCTGAAATAAAATGCTAATTAATTCCACCTTCTACAAAACCAAATACTAAATACACAATTGGTAAGAAGATATGAAACCAGACAAAAAGCACTAATATCTACCAACCTGATTTGGTTGATGTTAGAGAACTGCATTGTTACACACGAAAGTGTGCACCCGGTTGTCTTAAAAATTTCTTATAGATTATAAAGCAAATATGAAAACCTACAGCTCGTGTTGAATATAACATAAGTTTTATTCAACATGAGTTATTCATAACTATTAATAACTCATGTTGAAAAACCTCAATGTATAGTTTTTACAGAAAATACTTCCGAAACCGTAAGCGTGACGTTTGATTGGAAATAAGATTTACAAGAAATAAACTTTCGTTGGGTACGTCATTTTCTTCAATTGCAAAAGAATAACGTTGGCAAATAAACTTTATTTATAGAATCTTAAGTATTTTTGTATTCTTTAGCAAGCGGCTAAAGATTTATTTGTTTTGACATTATGCTATTAACAAAATTTTCTTTTTGTAAAATTGTTCCATTTAATACCATTAAATGGTATTAAATGGAACAATTGCATTGCTACGAAAGTGTGCACTCGGTTGTAGTCCAAAGATTTTTTTTAGATTATATCTCAATTATGAAAACTTAGAACCTATTATTCAACATGAGTTTTTTTATAACTATTAAATCATGTTAAACAGCAACCTCAATCTGTTCAATATAACCTATTTAATAGTTTTTACAGAAATACTTCGAAAAGCGTAAACGTGACAACGTTTGATAGAATTGTAAGTATTTTTGTATTCTTTTGCCAACGATTAAAGATTTATTGATTTTTTAAACAAATTGTTCCATTTGATACCATCACCACAATAGTTCAGTATTAGTTAACAAACAATAGTTCAGTATAGATTCACTCATTAACAACCAATAATAAATATTAATTGTAATTTTTTTGTTCAATCAATTCTCATTAATAAGAACTGATTAAGTCAATTTATTCAATTATAAGGATCTTTTTCTTTTATATTTTCTACTTCTTACACGTTCTTCCTCTTGCAATTTACTTTTAGATCTGCTAGACCATTTTTTTTCTATTAGTATTGACGACAAAATGAAAATGTAGCTTGACGAGTACAATGTAGTCCTCAAGAGCTCTTTATAAATCTATTTTTATTAATAAAAACTACAATGCAATAAAGAATGCAAAGTTGTAACAAAAACCTCAACAGAAAATACTTCCAAAGGCGTAAACGTGACAACGTTTGATTTGAAATAAGATTTAAAAGAAATTACCTTTCCATGTTACGTCATTTTCTTCAGTTGTAGAAGAATACATGTTGCCAATAAAACTTTATTTATTGAATTTTTAAGTATTTTTGACTTCTTTAGCAAACGGCCTGAGATTTATGTTCTGTTATTAAAAATTTGTTTTGTAAAATTGTTTCATTTGATACCATTAGCACAATATTTCTAGTTAGATTGATTCATAAACAACAAATAATAAGGATTAATTTGAAGAGTATTTTTCTTTTTGATTCAATCAATTCTTTTAAATAAGAACTGATTCAATAAATTTTTTCACTAACAAGAATCTTTTCTTTTATATTTTGTACTTGCTGCACGTCCTGATCTTGCAATATACTTTCAGATCTGCGCTTTGCTAGACCAATTTTTTTTTTGTTAGATCTTGACGACTAAAAATTTAACTTGACGAGCACAATATGTTCCCCATGATTTCTTTATAAATCAATTTTAATTAGTAAAAAATACAATTGCTTTAAGACAGATTATATTGAAACAATAACTTAAAAATAATTCTGTAAAATCACTCATAATATATTATAGTATTCTCTCTTTATGTATATATATTTATATAGTATTTTTTTAGGAAAATGTAATAAATATTAAATAAGAAAAAATGAATAACAATTGTTAAATCTTTAAAGTACCTTTTTATATATAATAGATTTAAGAGTGCAAATATATAGATTTCATATTAAATTATTGCTAATTCTTTTGATATAGGTATCATTATAATGATGTTTTCTTAACAATATACAATTATTTATTTATGCAATACAAAAATAGTAAAACAAAAATTTTTAAATAATACATTAATTCATGTACAATTAGTCAAGAACATTCTGTGGATCACATTTCTTCTTCTCTCTGATTTAGTCAGGTCTAATAATAATTAACACAATTATATTCAACCTCTAATAGCCGTAGCACAACGTCATTTGAATGTCAAAACTTACGCGCGATTTTGCCAGTGGACTCAAGAAGAATCATGAAGCCAGTTGAATTTAGAATTAAAAACCATAGAACGCAGTAAGTGGGAATTAGACTGTCAATCTGAACCAGATAACAAAGCACGTTTTTTTATTGTTATATTAATTCAGTCATTAATTTAATTGTGGACCCAATTTTAATTCTATACACAATTAAAAAGAAGAATTTTGCCACTTGTAAGTATATCTGATAGCAGTGATTCAGAACGGTAAATTGCTGATCATAATCCGTTTTCAACAATATAAAACTATCAGAATTGTCAGTTTCTCAGAATTTTGGTTTCTATTCAATTCTTCTACTTTTTTCATTGTTAATGCAAATTTCTCTGAAACATCGTTATGTCTTACTTTAATGTCGTCATATCCAATAGTCAAATTCGAAAATCTTGTCTCATCATTCTCTCATGTAACTCTCTTCTCATTTTCTCATATAAATGTCTTTTCAGTTGTTTAAGTCCTTCCATTGATAATCCATGTCTTTGAAACATCTTCATATTTAATTTTGACGTCATCATATTTAAAAGTCAAATCAGAAAATCGTTTCTCATGAACCTTTTTTCAGATTGCTAATTTCTCGTTCATGACTCTTTTTTTTAACTCCGTGAATTGTTGCTTAGAATTTTAGTTCTACTTTTCATAATGCGCTGCTAAATTTTCTAAATCCAACCTTTTAGTTTTATTAATTTCATTTTGCTCCGTTTTATCTTATCATAACTTTCACTATTCTCGTGATACTTTTTTCTAAGTTTATTGTGAGTTTCTGAATCGAGCTTTATGATCATCGGGACGTGGCTCACCCCATTTTTCCACTTTGGTTACCTTTTTCGTTTCTAAATACTATTAGAAAATGGTCCTAATGATGCTCACAAAAATCTGGATTACTTCTCTTTGAGCGATAAAGCTTAAAATACTTCCCAGTAATTCAAAAATATTTTAGAACTGGTAGATTTGCTTATTCATCATATATTTCTGAAATTGCAATATTGGCATGCCTCATACTGTGACTCCTGTGACAATACTGTGACTCCTGTATGCATTAGCAAATGTGTTGAGGAATATGACATTAACAAGAAATAGTAACATAATTCTTAATTAAGATGTAATTTAAAAATATTATTCTTTACCCAAAGGAGGTTATTAAATCTGTGATAGAATTAGTTTATAATATGAGAGTAAAACTACTTTCGGGTAAAGTCTTTAAGGTTTTACTAATAATTAAATCTACGTATGCCACGGACATTCAAAAAAAAAATAGTATGAGTACTGAAAACGTAATAGTGACCACAAAAATGTCTTTGCTAATTATTCAAATGCAGATGATAAATACTTTCTAATTTAAACTGCTTTGTTATCCTAACCACAATACACATGATTCACAATATTCTTTATCATAGATATATCATTTTGTTATACGAAAAAGTGGAAGACTGTCCAAATCAGCTATTTGAGACGTTTGTTTTTAAACGACATTGATAATTTCTTATATTTTAATCTTCGTTTGGCACACAATAACTTACATAAATTCAAACATACTATAGGAGAACTGTCTCAATAATTATTGTAAAAGCGACATCTATAACTCAAAATTTAACTTAATTTTAAGTATCAGAATAAACTAATAACTTATATTCAATTTTAAATAACAAAAAGATGATTGCGGAAATAATATGAATGAAACTGAACGGGTCGATTGGTTTAAGAAAAGGACCCATACTATTGCCCGTAAATACAATATTGACGTGTGTAAAAAATGCAATCATTTTACCTTAATTTGCTAGATTACCGTCGCATAAAATTCATACGGAGCAAGTATTTCTGCGTGCAAGGTATTTCTAGGTACAAATTAATACTGTTCAAATTTCTGTACGCGTACGCTAAAAACTAAGCAATAATAAGCGAGTGTATTAAGTGAAACGTGTGCCATCGTTTTCCGCAAGAGTGGAGAAAACGCCTCTAATTGAATGATGAACGAAGACAATTAGTTAAATAGGAGATAGGTAATTAAGTGAAAGTACCTTCGATAATAGCAATTTGCCATAGGTAGGTAAATCTAGTGAGAAGTGATTTTGGGAGGAAACTAGAAGTCAGTACGGGCGAACTGATAAAATCTTAAGCAGAGCGTTGACAAAAGTTAGTTGAAAACAGAATTTTCATTTTAAAGCTAATGACTCGTCGGACCCTTGTTGGAGAGTAGTTAGAATGATTAAATTACTGGCATAGTGATTAGATCCCGATTGTTCCGAATGCGATTGTACGTTACCCCTTTTAGAGTTTTCTCTTTTGCTAGTAACGTAAATACAACAAACTGTAGCAACAATTTCACAAGCAGACGTAGCTAACTTCCAACATCAATACGCCCACAAATGTCAAATCTTGGATCTATGCATATAAACCTAAAAAGAAACAGCAGTCTATTGTATGGAACACCTGTTCTTTCAGAAAAAAATTAGACATCGGAATCGTAATTTTTGTAAGACAACGTGAGACATTTTTCACAATGACAATATGAGCTCATACATATCGGAGCAAATGATTGAGCACTCAAAATATCGAATTATTGAGTCATCCTCTGTATAATCCATAGAAGATACAGTTAATTTGCTTAAAATCATGTTGCAAAATACTTGATTCGGTATGCAAAGTGCTACGAAAATAGTTCCAATGTATGCCAAATGTACAAAAAATTGGTTTTAAGTCGGTGTAGTGGAGTATTAATCAAAAAATTAAAATTCGTTATAATCTAAATTATATCTTAATTAATATTATTATTAAATTAATATAATCTAAGTATGTCCCATTTCTTAACATAAAATTAAAAGATTTTAAAAAGATTGTTACTGATACTGAATTCATTCTTGAGAGTAATCCAATCAACAATTAAAATTTTCTGAAGGCACAATTTACAAAAATATTAATTTATGAATATAATAGAAGTTAATTTTTTTTTACTGTAATTGTGAATATACATTTAAATATACTTCAAACTTCATTAATAATTAAAAAAATCATATATGGTATTGCTTGATGTAGATATAGTTTAGATATATTTAAAGAAGAACTGATTGTCTTATAGATTGAATTTTAATTTTTCTCAAAATGTACCGCCTTTTACGGAAAATATTTTGAAAACCAACATGTTTATAACACTATCCGCAATAGAGAAAAGACGACCCTCGTAATTGCTTTTCAAAATGAAATTCGCTTTTCCTGTGTCGCATTTATTAAACATTTTTCAAACAGCTCTCGTATAGTAAATTGGCTTTCATTAATTTGAAATATTGCTACAATAATTTTAGAATCTACTGTAAAGCTTTTAAGAGGAAAGCATCACAGCTTTAGAATAAATCTTTTCTTCATTTTCCTATTTATCAAGTTGATAGTCAACAATGAAATATGTATATATTGCTAGCATTTTAAGTGCAATATGAACGTGAAAATTCTCTAAAAGAGTGAAAATATGTTTCAAGAAATAACATTATTATTATAATCAATTAGATACAATTATTTTTTTAATATTAATATTCTTAATTTAATTAAAATCTGGGTTTGTTTGACTGGAATAATTTACTATAAGCACCAATAAATCAACATTAAACAGAATTTTACTGTATTAAGCAATACAGACAAACTTCGATAATAAGAAATAAATAATTTTAGAACAATGATTCATTTAAGCACAAGCCCTTAATAAAAATAAAATAATATCTATTTACAATAAAAATAAACGTTATTGTGATCAATAATAGCAGAAAAGCTCATGTTAAGTGTTTTACTAAATTTTTATCCAATGCAATTTTAGAAGTGCATTTTACTACAATTTCAGAACTGCGGAAGCCCAATTTTATTAGATGCATTCCAAATGTAGGGCGACATAATTTCACCGATCCATACACAAAAAAATTTGGGGGTTTCAAGATGACATCAGGCGTGTGTCAAAGTCATCTGAAGAAATATGACAATGATATAGTGTGTACTACCTGTTATAGAGAGTATCACATAAAATGTATGAATATAAGTATCGAATATTTTGTGGACAGCGCACAGTTTGCAGAAGTGGACGTGTAACCTAAAATCATGTGAATGTGAGGTTATCTGTGACTCAAGAAACTAGTGCAACGATAACACCAGGCTCCGTATTTGGGTTGTGTAATATATAATTTATATTTATTTGAATTTCCTCGTATATTAAATCATTTGAATAAGTAATAATTTTTGAAATTAAATACCTTGATATAATATGTGTAATAATATTGTTCTATATAAATTATTTTGTGCACGTTTCAATAAATTGTTATTTAAATAGATTTTTAGTAGGTTATAGCAAATACGAAATAAATAAACATTTTCATTATAAAACATTTGGAAATTGCAACTATATGCTGATCTACAAATATTTCTTTTAAAATTGTTGTTTTAAGTATTTTAGAGAGAATAAATAGGTACTAGCGATAAGTTCAAAAAAAAAATCAATCAATCAATAATAATCTTTTAATGCATTCAGACATAAAATCATTTTATAAGTTAACATATCAAACCTTTCTGACTTAACCCTTTCAATACTACGGGGATATATAAGTCCCAGAGAATGTTCAAAAATTACTGGTGCGAAAAGTATTCGCTTTTAAAGCGCTGGGATGGGACTAAACAGTAATCTGTGGTCAGTACTTCACAACACGTGCTTCGGTTAGCATAACCTAACTAATTCATACTTGGTATACGTTCAGAAGTGTAAGCGTGCTCTTCTTGCATACACGTGTAAGCAA
>WYDF02115574.1:0-10275 GCA_009867245.2 Adranes taylori
CACAGCACCGTTGCGAGTGGGATAGATTAGGAGAGGCTTATGTCCAGCAGTGGACACAATTGGGCTTATGATGATGATGATTGTAATATTAAATTTTTTGTGTCAACTACGCATGGTAGTAGTTGATATTATATATGGGTCATTTTTAATAGATTTAGAACAATCTCCTTCAGATATTTCCGGATTTATAAAAGATTTTGTCGACCCTGCGTCGATAAAACATATAAACACGTTTTTAAACGGAATATGAATCAAAGGTAATTCTGAACTATGATCAATATTTAAGAATTCATCTAACCTTGGCTTTCTGGGGAGACTAGGCGTAAAAAAGATTTGGAGTAATTTATAACATTATTTTCGCATACATTCTCATAATTTTGGTAGTTAATCTCTTCGTTATAAAGTTCATCACACCCTACTTGACTATTTTCTTAATTGTCAGTTTCGAACTGATTATGCAGGTCTTCTGCAATCCTGTAAGGATTATGATTCCTACGATTACCTGCTTGAGCAAAAGTATTGCAAGTAGATATACTCATAGGACTAGGTTTAGGATAATTTTTATTAGGTGCGAAAACATTAGGCTGCTGAACTGTTTTAGCCTTAGTTTGATTATTTTTCGATTCTATTGGTTTATTTCCAGCTGACCTGCTGGTTTATTCTTATTAAATGAATAATTGGATGCATTAAGAACATTAGGATCATTTGTCATAATATATGGAGCTTCGCTGAATGTACTCAGTTTTTGAGTGCGTAGGTAATCTCCAAGACGATTACTTATAGTTTTAAGTAAAACTTGTAAAGCTAATTTTTGTGAAAATTCTGACAAATGTTTACTTTCCACAGCATCAGGTACGTGATTACTTATATAACTAACTTCTAAATTTAAATTGTTCTGGATCTTTCTGAAAAAATCATGAGCCTTTAAATTATTTTCCTTTTTGATCATCACGCTTATCAGCGTATGTGGCTAAAAGAGCATCTTTTAAATGTTGGCACGATCAATTTTATGAGAAGCAATATACTTAATTGCATCATCTTTAACTTTATTTTTTATTGATTTTAATAGCGAAACATTTTGAAAATCATTAAAGTTTTATCTATTGTAAAAAGAATTAATTAATTGTTCATTACTTTGAATGAAATCTGTGAGTACACAAGGGTTTCCTTGAAATTCTGGAACAATGTATATGTAATGTATAAATACATATACATTGTTTGCAAATTGTTGTAGACAAGTGACCAAAAACTGTTGACCAGGTGACCAATTTTTGGTGTGTGACCAAGTTTTGGTCACCACACAGGTGACCACACAGGTGACGACACAGGTGACAGGCAGACAGGTGACCAAATAATTTTTGGTTACCTGTCTACAACAATTTTATACATTAGATATTACGGAGCCAATACAACGATATTCAAAAAAGTAATGTATATGTACTCTGTTTAAAATACTTTGCTAATTCTTTTTTAATCTAATTCGTTGTTAATTTCAACAAAATTGGAATTAGAGTTTTCTTTAATTAATTTTTTCTTCTTTCGGGAGATATTCTAGAACGTAGTCTCCATTGATTATCTTGCAAATCTGAATCAGAAACCCGACATTAATGACTTACCAGTATAGTCCTTATTTCATGGTCTGGATGTCTGCGGTTTTCATCAGAAGAAGTCTATACTTGCTTCACGAAGAGCTACTCAATTCAGCCTTCCCTATAGCGTTGAAAGTATAAGTAGGATTCGAACCTTCAAAACACTATTTTAACTTTGGACAGTTGATTACTCAGTGGAATTTTCGCGACAAAAGTCACAGTGTTCTGTAGGATTACCCAATTTCAAACTTTCGTTACGACTTTTCTTTTTTTTTTTAGCTTTCAAAGCATTATTATATTTCGTTACTTCAAAGCACGATTTTTGATTCGGATATGTGATTAAAGTATTTAAATACACCGAAGATTTCGCAATAAAAGTCACTACGCTCTGTAGGTTTACCGATTTTTGAAATTTCGTTTACACCTATCCTACTCGCTGCGCCACTTATATTATTGAATGATAACTAAGGTTTTTTAAAAAATATTTTAAATTTTGCATGTTACAAACAAAGCGATATGTAAATAAATGTAATAAATATAATATAATACAAATGTTTTATTAGAATGACTTTATAATCTTACCGTTCTTCCTTTTGTAGACGGTGTGTGCAACTGTATGTGTTAGTTACATATGTGTTATTTCATATGTTATTTTGTTTAGTCTCCTAGTTCTCTTGCTCATGTAATTATTTCTCTTCAATTTACTGACGGCTATTCATCGCTTGATTGTTAGAATTATCTAAATAATTATTATTTCAAAAAATATATTAAATAAATTACCGAAATGCATTCTCTAAACTAGATAACGACATATTGAAATTATGATGCCAACTTTATCTGAAATATATGTGTCAAACTTTCCAATTTAGCACTAATACAGATAATCGGTGTTATACATAGATTGAGTTAAACCTTCCTAACAATAAACACTTTGTACCTGTTAAGAGTTTCAAAATGGCAAACTTCTTACAAAGTTGATTAAAACATTCCAAATGTTAAAGTAAGTAAATCCTTTCATGCACGAATCAGTATTGAGAGCACAAAGAACCGTATCCAATTCAGCCAAATTGTAATTGAATATCAGTTAAAAGGATGCATAGGTATTAAATTAACAATCTACATTAACTAAGTTTCTGGATCTCTCTCTCTCTCTCTCTCTCTCTCTCTCGCTTTGTTTATTTGTGTTAAGTATTAATTAAAACGTTTCATTTATACATGTAAGTATGTTGAAAAACAATTTCAGCGTGGAATATTATTCTACCAAATAGCAGTAATTTGAAAATGTTAATTATCAAATTTATCGACTGTAATAAAATATATCAAAGCTGAAAAGGTTCTAGACGCAGGGAAATACTTGCGAATTGGCCGAGTCTATGATATTTAGACATGGCCGAGGCCATGTGGTTGGGTTTTTAAAAACTTTAGTACATTACGTGCAATAAAATAACTAAAGATGTACAAAAGATATAAAAATTTAACGAATTACATTAGTTAGATTTAATTTATTAATTAATTACATTAACTCTGATATATCGAACTAACTATACTTATACTATGGAGTAGTTGGCACAATATTAAGCTAACTTTCCAATTTAATTCAACATTTAAATTAACTTAATATATTATTTTCAGCAAGGCAAACTGATAATTATATAAATTATAATTAAAATAATGTGTATTAAAAAGTACATAGAAGCGGAATTGATTCTAATATTATAACGAATAATAGTCTTTCGCTAGCGAAAATGATCTCATAGCTAAAATGACGATTGACAATTTTCTGTTTATATGAAACAAAACTAATAAATCATTAACCAATCTACTATTAGTTAAATAGGTCATAACCTTATATGATGTTGGGGATTGACAACGAGTTTAAAGGCGAAGGCGATGAATGAGAAACCCAACGCCCGAGAAGGCGGAAGACCAATCCCCGCACCTCCTGTCTTGCAACCTGTTGAGGGATTTTCAAAGGCTAGGGACCCAACCCGATCAAATTGGCGGTGGCCCGATGCGTTGTAAAGGGGCAGCCCCCTCTACACCCGACGAAATCAAAGCATGAATAGCGGTCGGGAACTGGTGCTTCTTTAGCTTCCAGAAGATACTTAAGTCTTCCCTTGTCTCTGAAAAATTTAAACTTTTGGTGTATAATACAATTATCAACCGAGTGGTCTTGTATAGGTCAGAAAGTTGGACGGTCAGGATAAAAGAGGAGCCACTAGGAGAGCAAAATTTTTGATGCTGTATTACATGCGATAATTAAAATAATTAACATAGAAAACTAACATAGACTACTTCAAAACATTTATGAAAGAAAGTTTGTATAGCTTATTATGTATAAAGCAATTATAAACAGGGTCCATCGGGTCCAACTGACAGCTCCTAAGACAAGGTTAAAAAGTTGCCATTTTCGGAACCTGAAAGATGGTGAAATGCTCTACAGGATTTCAATGCACCATTTTGTCGAAAAAAAAACTATTTCCAAAAAAGTTATACATTCTCAAAGAAATCGAAGAGAAAAATTTATTAAGGAATTGTCAATTTTCTGTAAATCTAAGAAAAATGCGGTTTTCTTCACACTATTAGCATTTACTTGAAGAAAAAAAATGCCAGACTTATTTAAATTTTGACAAATTTTTATTTAAAATTTAAATGTTAGCTAACTAATTCCTGCACAGAACTGGAAGTATACTGTTTTGAAGAAGTGAAGGAAAAGTGGATAAAAATGATCCTAAACTTGGACCACCGTAAAATTTATGGTTCAAATGGGCTCACATATAAGAGTAAATGAAAAACCTGATGCGATGATTATTGCCATCGGCTGAAACATTCTCTTCATCATTTAAAGCTTCAATTTTAATAAAAAGTGTATTTTCACGTTTTGCCAATCTCATTATAGGTCAACCCTCATTAATCTAAAAGACAAATGCATGGATGTGTTGCAATGAACATAATGGTTTACATATTCATTGATAGGTTCTAAAGGAAATGGTATAGCAAAATACAAACACCATTTGACCAGGTTTATAATTAGTGAACTTTATCTTTTGGCATACATTCTGATTTTGTTAAAAGTTCTGGTTTTGAGCTTTTTTCAAAAACATACATAGAGCCCAGAAGAACAAAAGAATAGAGTTTTAAAAATTCACGAAGAACATCGTTATTCGAAATTGAGTCATAAAAGTTTGTTGGTTTATCACAAAATTTGTTATATCTTGTGGGACTTGGCACTAAAACGAATCTTCCTAACTTTTAATTAAAAATGATTTGCTATACGTATTTAATCCCAAAAAGTATTTAAACAGCCCGCTGAAGCTCTTGTAGGTTTAAAAGTCGAACCAAAAATGTTATTCGTATAATTAAGATTTTAATTTGTTTTATTTACCAAAAATGATGCACAGACAAATGTGTCAATAAGTTAATTGTTTTGTGTGAAATACATAGCATACGAGATGTCAAAATCTCATAGAAAAAAATACATTCAGTCTAGGTCACGATCAGATTACAAAATATACTTTTTCATTATAATGCATGTAACTTAATCAACTACGTAAAACGCATTGAACTTCATGATGAATTGATTATGTTCTACAGACGTTTTATTATGGCCATTTAAATTAATATCAAAATTCAGATGTTGAAAGAATGTTTATTTTTAAAATGTTTAAAGTGTTTAAAGTGTTTAATTCTTATACTATAATGCATAACACACAATATTTGTGTTTATTGTTTAACTAATCACGTTCTTATAGTTTTAATCTGTATATAATTGTTAACTTTTTTTAATAAAGAAGTTGTTTTCTGATTTATATTTAGCCACTACGGTGCTTTGTTTATCTCGCATATTTTTCCTCAAGTTTCACTAAAGCCTACGCGGTGTAACTCTTTTGTTTTCTTTGAATATTTAGTTCAAATTCGATTAATAATTATTTTTTCTTAATATTATTTTTTAAGGCATTGAGTATATTAAGGCCGCCTTACGTAATAAATTGAAAGCAGTCAATTCAACGGTTCAGAAATGTAAAGCTAAATAATTTTCTTTAACAATTTGCGTAACTACGGTTATCAAATGAAAACCATTCTCTCACAGGGCCTTAGCTGAACTAGGCACAAAGTTTTACGACAGCTCTTCAAAATTAATTGAATATTTCATTATATTTCCTCAAATAAAAGTACTTATTTGCACCTAGTTGTTTGCATACATTTAATATTTTTTATTTACCTTCTGTTCTTAAAATTACGTAAATTCGTTGAATTTTCACGAGATATAAGACATTTTTCCCTTGTCTTAACCATGATATCAAACTGAACATAAGTCCATCGATATTTAATTTTTTGCGTCAAATGACGTCAAGGATCATGTTTTAACATTGCCCTAGTGTTGAGTGTTTGGGACTTAAATTATGCTGGGATTTAAATGAAGGACTATGTCTAATGTGCTTTCTTACAACACGCGACGTGAAAAGGGGTAAAGCATATATCATCCAGCTGGACGGTTTCAGTGGAGAAAAATAAGAATTAAAATTTCATATACGCAGTTCAAGAAAAATAATGAACAAGTAGGAGATGTAAATTAAAAATCTACTGCAATTGTGACAGCTTGGAAAGAATGTTTCAACAATATAAAAAAAATTGAATTGAACAAGAAGTCAGACTTGGAATAATTAATTCAGAATTTAACTAAAAAATAGGCAATTGTAAAAATAAAACGAGAGGTACTTAGTAATAATGTTAAAAATTAGTTGCTCTATTCCTACAAATAATTAACAATTTATACAGAATCAACAAAAGAAAAAGAAAATAACTGTTAAAAGTTTAAACAATTAAGCTTGCGTATTAAGAAGAAAATAAAAATGCGTAAGTAAAAATCTATTAAAAGTAAATTACATCATAATATGGAGCAATGAAATTCAACTAGTTATGTGGGTCTACATGTCATATCTACATGTTTTGTCAATAAATAAAACAAATATACACCGAAAACTGTGTACTTGAAATAAATATGTTATATTTTACTGTGTGTTTGGAATATGTTATTTGTTCTGTTATATTTTATATTTGATAATGGAGATAATAAAAAGCAAATTAAAAAAAATTAAGGAGAGTGAGTAGAGGAGAAGAAAAAAAGGGTTTCTAGACAAGGAAGACAAGGAAAGAAACAATGGGAGGAACATGAGGTGACGAAAAAGAAATGGAAGAAGGAATAAAAGCGATACAGAAGAGAAATGGAAGAGTAGGAAAAGTAATTGATAAACAATCTCACAGGGAGAAATATAGAAATATTTAAGGAACACTGGAAGAGAGAAAAAGGGTGATTGTGAGGTGAAAGTGGAAATTGAAGAATGGCAGTATAAATGTATGTGTAGGGAGCGATGACCCAAGGAGGGCGGAGAAGATAAATAGGAGTGTAATGAATGAATGGAATGATAATGAGATTAGGAAAGATGAAGTGAAAAAAGAAAGTGTAACGATAAAGTATGGGGGGGGGGGGGGCGTCTGATCCAGATGATATGTCTGTGGATGTGTGGAGGTGCCTAAATGAGTACGTAGTAAAGTGCTAACGAGGTGCATAAATGAGATAAGGAAAAGAAAGAAAAGGGTACCAGATTTTTGAAAAAAAGAATAGATAATTTCAGTTTACAAAAGAGGAAACGGGATGGATGTAAAAAATTATAGATGGATACTGATAACGAATGGGGTGTTTACGTTATATGCAAGAATAGTAAATAGGATTTTGTAAAAAGAGATGAAAGACAAAAAAAATTGTCGAGTACGCAGACAGGTTTTGTGAAAGGAGTGAAATGAGATAATGTAGTGACCTTAAACTACATTATTATTCAGGAAATAGTAGAAGGAAGGAAGTTTTACTTGTTGTTCCTGGACGTAACATCTGCATTCGACAAGTTAGTTACACAGAGAATGTTTATGGAAGACGAGGACGAATAAGACGGAATAAAGAAACTGTGTGGTGGAATGTTAAACGGTTGTATGAGGACGCACGGGTACGCGCAAGAATTGGAAGTAAAATTTCAGAGTAGTGTAAAGTGAATGGAGGAGTGAAACAGATATGTCCGCTTAGTGCAAGCTTATTTAGTCTATACTTATCGGATTTAAAAACAACATAAAAGAAAGTACAAGGTGGAGGAGTGGTGTTAGGAAACGAGAAGATATGGTCGCCAAGCTATGCGGACGATAATGTGTGCATGGTAGTAGAGATAAAATGAAAGAGATGATAGTAAGTTTAAACAGGTATGTGGAAAGAAGAGGACTTGAAGTAAATAATGGTACGTAAGAAAAGGGGCAAAGAAAAAGGGTTTTAAGAAAAACGGTTTTTGTTTTCTTTCTGTTTGTTTCTTGGTGGTTATATCTGTGAATAATTTATTTTCGATTTTATCAATGATTTTTTGTTTTTTCTATTATTTTGTCTGTATTATGTATATATTGTTTGTATATGTCAATGTAAAGATTAACTATCTATCTATCTATCTATCTATCTATTACACTGTGTGGTAAACTTGGTAATCTGCAAAATCATCAAATTGAATTTTGCACACATAAATAAATCATAACAATTACTTTTGTTTTGTTTATGTAGACGCCATGATGTGAAGTATTAAAACAGATTAAATAATATTAATGAAATTAGCTAACTTTAAAAATAAAATTTAATACTAATATATTTTAACAAAATATATTTTAAAATTTTCTTCAGGAATTTTCCCCTATTTATTCTTAGATGGACAATAACAATTTTGTACAGTTGAGCTATGTATCTATAGATGACTTTCCAAAACAATTTTGAGAATTCAACTCTTTCATTTTAAATATATTATGTTAATTGCAGTCGCAAAAATATATTAAAACCTTGTCAACTGAATAAGTTAAATCTATGTAAATTACCGCAATATTTAATATTTTCAACACATTAACCATTCAGAGTAAAAAAATATTATTGTGGATCGCTAGCTTTTAGGAACACCTTTTATTTCTTTTAGAGTTACGAGTTTTTGATTAACGTTAATTTCTTACTTAAACGAAAGCGGGAACGGGGGTTTTATGGGTTGGCAAATTCGTACGCAGGCGAACTCAAAAGTTTCCGGCAATCTGGTGTGCGAAGCATGCCAGGATGATCTGCCAGGATGATCATGAAATTTCCCAAAAGTGAGTCAAGAGCGGCCGCACGCAGCGACAAAGCGTACAGAGAAGCTGTCTGGGCCAGAAGCAAATACGGGGACAGGGGGATTTTTCCAGTGGTGAATTGGGATGGGTACAAAAGTTTTGTTACTATTTTTTATAATATAGCATTTTTATACATTAAATATTCAATGTATTGCTAATTATTTACCACACGTGAATAGCACATAACAAAGAACCAACGACAACTTAAATAATTTTTAGAGCACTTCGGAGAAATTTATACTTCAAGAAATACTCAAATGCTAAATATCTTTTGGTACAATTTACATTATTTGTAATGCAAACTTTATTTAATGATAATATTTGTATCAAATAATTTGCATTCTGAAAAGCATTCACGATGAAATTGAGAAAACAAAGGACTGTTTCAGCATTAAATACAAACCAGAAACAGTATTGTAAAATGTAGTTAGTCAAATTGCAACATATCAAACGTAATAAGTTTAAAGAGTTAAACTAAGGAGCAAACTGCTTAGATGATTGTTTTACGAAAATACTTCCACTTCAGACAAGTTTGTGAAACAGATAGCGGAAAATGTAGATAGTAAAGGGTGCAAACAGATGCCCGAGTTGCTTTGATTAAGCGTATCATCAATTCACAACACGTATAATACCTCTACTCTGCGTTCGCGAAAACCGTCAGCGTAAACATATGCAAAGGAATTCCAACATTCCATTGTTATACGCATTTCGTATAAACAGATGTTTATGACATGCTAAAGAATTCAAACAATCTCTATAATCAAAATAAATTACAATAATCAAATCACAATATCATATTTATACTATGCTCGGATTCGGTAAATTTAAGTTTGTTCATTTCCGTGGGTTTCCCCAGAAAGAGACAGGAACATAGAGAACATATGAAACATAGACAACATAGAGAACATAGAGAACAGCTATATTCAGTACTAATATTCAATAACGTTAAATAATTTGCAACATGATGATTTATATTGAACTTAATCAAATTTCTTATCAATAACGTTGAATTAGCAGTTCATTCAATAAAGATTTAAAACACGTCAGCCACAACATGGGTGGTGGGAGCATTCAACAGTACCCTCTGCTTGGTATATATCAGTTGACAAAACAATAACTAAAACACATAAAAACATAAGGGAAACTCCAGAAATAGAAACGAAATTAGAAAGAGATAATGAGTTACATCCAAATTAAAAGTCCTAGAACATGCCTATAGTTCAGCTGATCCTTTAACCAATAGAGGTTTTGCATGTACAAAACGACCAATACTACAATATCTGCTACACGTGCAAACTCTCACACAATTGTCATCTGTTTATTAAATCAAAAACATATACGATGTTGCCAACTTGCTATTATGTAGTTCTTGTGCTTCCTGTTTATTGTTTAGTGTGTAATGTGTATTTTAAACAAATAATATAAGTAAGTAAACAAATTCTTATTTTGTATATTAATGTTTTGAATAATATTATGACTATTTTCTTTATTAGACTGAAATTTTATT